>JANHFT010009620.1:0-17052 GCA_032467955.1 Pseudoxenodon macrops
ATTCGGAGTATAAGACGCACCTGAATTATCAGCCCCAATTAGGGGGAGAAAAGGTGCGTCTTATACTCAGAAAAATATGGTAGTCTAGAGCTTTTAAAATCTCTTCACCCTAAGAAAAACAAGTGGCCAAGTTGTTTATGTAAGATATTCTCCAGCCCTCTTTGCACATTTTTAAAGTGCAATAACAGCATTCTGAAATGCCTTGATATTTCTATTAGCACTTCAGGATGTGACCAACATCTTTACCAGGTCCACAGTGGTATTCTTGATAAGCCAAAATTGCAAGATCAGAATTAAAATAGAAGAAGCTGCAAAGCTGGGTGTTCTTTGAAAAAAAAGGCCAGTGTGAACTGGAGTAATTCTAGGACAAGAAGTATTTTTTCTTTCTTACTCTCTTCAGGAGAACAAATGGCAGATTTGGAGAGAGAGAGAGAGAGAAATGTAGATGGGGAAAAATAATATATAGGTTAAATCTTCCCTTCCGTTGATCCCCTGCTGTAATTGGAGAACAGAGAAAGTACATAGCATTTTTCAATTGAAATTACAAATACGCAAGACTTGATCGCATATGTTCCCATCTGTTTTCTCCTGAATATTGATGGCCCCACTTAGACATAAGAGGAGTGGGCAACTTGCTCCCTAACAGTAGTTGTCTCTCAGATAGTTCTAACTTTTTAATAAAATGTATCTAGCTCCAGATTTCTAAACAACAAATGAACCTTGCTGAAATTTTTTTAGAACAGAGTAGAGTAGAGTAGAATGCAATGCACTTAGACTTATATACCGCTTCACGGTGCTTTTACAGCCCTCTCTAAGTGGTTTACAGTATCAGCATATTGCCCCTAACAATCTGGGTCATCATTTTACTGACCTTAGAAGGATGGAAGGCTAAGTCAACCTTGAGCCTATGAGACACGAACTGCCAAAGTACAGTCAGCAGAAGTACCCTGCAGTACTGCATTCTAACCACTGCTCCATCAAAGTTAGTATCTGTTAGTAAGAATTAAGTCCAGTATAACTGACCATCAGACACTCTGGAATCTATGAAAGGATGAAAGAAAGAAAAGAAGTTGAGGAAATATGAATAGGATATGATGATGCATTGCTTACACAGAAAAATAAAAAATAAAAGTTCCTTTATTTCATGTATTATATCTTGTTTTAAAGAATATTTTCATGCATGCCAGTGGTATGGCCTGACCACAAGATTTTTAAACTTTAATAAGAATGTTTTTGAACCAGTCTCAAAAGTTGAAAGACTCAGTGAGGATTTCAAAAATAACAGTACAACAAGCAAAATGTTTTTTCCCAATATGTTTTATTATTTACTCTAAATTTTCTGTATAGGTGAATAATTAATCTTTTAAACAACTCTTTAAACTCAATTTTCTTATGATGTCTTAGTGTTAAAAGTTCAGGGATTACCACATCAAAAACCTAAATCTGGGGATTTTCAGGACAAATAGTAAAGAGAGGGCTTAAATGTTTTTGTTAAAATGGGAAAATGATGACTCTACTAAAAGACCATTATTAACTACAGTAGATCTTGCTTTTAGACAAACTGATTCTCCCCAATTCATTAAAAAAGTAAAATTTAATATGTCCCCTCTTCCTTCCAAAATCCTTAATCACAAAGTAAATTTGTATTCAGAATATTGCCCTCAAGTAAATGCTGGCATTTTCTCAACACATTTTTCTCATATATATTTTAATAGTAGTAATTAAAACCTTCTTGGGCAACTTAAAAATTATCTTACATTTCTGGCAAACTGTCACATTTTTTCTTCATACCTAATGAATACCGACATTTATGTACAACGTATCTGGGCTTCATTTACAAAACACTTTCAATAAAATTAGTCTTCACTAGTAATTAATCACAACTTTGGAAGGCATTTGCCTCAAGGGTCTGACTGATCTTAGTCATTAACTCAAACCCTTAATCCATAGTTTACATATCAGTCATGCATATTTTTTAAACATAACAAGACTGATATTTCAGAGTCATGGATATTAAACTATCCACTGTTTCCTGTTCATTGTCAACCAGTATTTTATCAATTTATATTACAGATAGAAATCCTAGGTGGAGGCAGGGGTTAAACTATCAAGAATGTGCTTGATTGAAAAGATCAACACATGGTTAACAGATGAAAAATAGGTACATATGTTATACTGATAGGGTGGCACTTGATGCCTGCAAATTCAAATAAATTTTTAAGGAAACTAAGGTACTGGGGGGGTGTCTCTTTAAATTGGTTGAAAAAACTCAATAAAACAACATAATTCCAAGAAAACAAAACACACTGTAAACTACTAATTACATTCCTGGTAACTCTAGGGTGGACCAGATGCTGTGCTGTTCATTCATTATTTTATTAGATGTCAACCAGTGTCTTAGTCTTCTTAGCCAGATGTCTCAGTTCAGAGGAAACTATTTTCTCCATCACAATGTAACATTAGAAAATCCATACCATTTCCATATAGAAATCAAACCATAACAATATACAATAAAGAAATAACTTACTTATTTAAAACAGACATACATATTGCCTCAGTTAATTTCTAAACTGAAATATGATTAAATATACTAATACAACTTAGTAGATTTAACCATATTTCCTCTTCTTCTTCTACTACTACTACTACTATTACTGCTGCTGCTGCTGCTACTCTACTAATAGATGTGGAATCACATCTATTAACCTTAAAATCTCATGCTGAGTGTGAGAGGTACATTACAATTTTTTGACAAAATATTACATTTAGTTTAATTTTCTACCCAAATTTTACCTTATTCATTGCAACTTTCTAAATCAGTGAAGAAATATTTTGACATTTCCAGATCACCAGCTTTCCTTTCAACCAAGTCTGCTGACCTCATAATGAAAGAACTTGTTTGTAATCACCACAATACATGCAAATGTGTCTGTGTGTATATATGTATTTGTAGGTATGTGTCAGAGGTTGGTTCCTACCGGTTCAGACCGGTTCTACCAAGTAAGTAGTGGGCTGCTGGTGACATCACAGAGCCGGTTCTGCTCCATGGGCCACCATCTTTAAAAACTTTTTCGGATTTTTCTTCTTCTGCGCATACGCAGAAGCTGAGTTTCCGGCACTGCGCATGCGTTACCATCTTGTTTTTGGGCTTTTTGGGGGGGAATTTTCCAGGGCTTTTTTCTACTGCACATGCACGCACACGAGGCGTGCCCACAAGGCGCGGGAGGCAGCACACTGGCGGCGAGGTAAGTTAGAACCCACCCCTGGTATGTGTATGTATAAGTATGTATATATGCATGATTTCAAGGTATTCTGATTGCATGCCTATTTTATTGAGGAGAAACTGGAGAAAAAAATGGGGGGGAGGAAAGGAATGTACCAAAAAGCTGCTCTCAGAAATCATTCATAGTCATTCTTGTTCTGGTGTCTAAGTCTTAGTTCCACATCAAATAATGTGTACTATCTTTTTAGCTGCAGATTTGTGGAAGAATCCATGGAGGTTTTAAAATTAAATCCTCTTTTCTAAGGCCTTCATTGGCATTTAAAAGTAGAATGTTAAACCCTTCCAAGATAAGGTGTAGCTTATGGTCCCCAACACATGGCTGCTTGGTAATCCAGTTTTACAGATATCACACACACACAAACCCACACCCAATCTCCACCTCCTAAATGTTCAGACTTTAGGCTGTCTGGTGCCATTGAATCTCCACCCTCCACCCTCTACTGAGGCTTTTGCCATTGCTTTTGAATGAGCTGATTAATAGAAAAAAGTATCACTTTCCCATATTAAGAAGAGGCAAGTGAAAGGAAATGATGAACTCAACCTGTTTCCTATCTTTTCTTAATCTAATCTCACCCACTTTTACTCCATGAAATTAATGAATATGTTCTCTGCACTAATTTACCATCTACACTTCAAGTATGTTGAAACATTTGTATCTGACTTTACAGCTTTGGATTCTAAAAAAGACTTTTGGGGCAAAAAGATATGAAAAATAAGAGTGAAATATGGGCTGGCTTTTGTGAGGGCATTTGAGGAATTGGATAACTAATCCAACGTATTCTGAGAATCATTATTCCAGCGTTACTGATCTTGAGAAGTCTATTTCTAAATATATCTAATCCTGAATGAATTGCTACTAGTTTACTGAGATATCCAGTGCATTTTCTTAGTATCAGCCATACTTCTCCTTGCATGATTTTGGCTTCTTGAAAGTTATGTCCTCCACCATTTTCATCTTTGTCCCTTTTCCACTTCTTTGGGGAATGCTGTGATAACTAATATATTCTTTGGCTGCATTGTTTCTTCAAGTCTAAATAGTTCAGATCTGGTAGAAAGAAGGAGGGAGAGAGAGAGAAAGGAGGGAGGGAGGGAGAGAGAGAGAGGTTAGAAGAACAGCCTGCATGATGATTTGGAATTCTGAGAGTGGTAGTCCAATATTTCCAATGAGAAATATTGGAACAGCTGTTACATTCCAGCACTTCTAACACTTCCATATAATCTTCCACCATAACAATAGGTTGCCTGTAGTTTCAGACTATTTGGAGTCAACCCAATCTCAGCTGGCCATTTGGAGTCAACCCAATCTCAGCAGGGCATTCAGAGAGACATTAATGGAACCTTGCAGAAAATCAGTGATGATGTTGTGATTTACCTGTAATGGAATGTAAGAAAGACATTGAAAAAACTGGGCAAAAAGACCCTGACAAGGGGATAGTTAGAGAAGAGGCATCATAGTTTACAGATGGATAGTGAATCGAACAAGAGACTCAGAAGAGGCCCTCCCTTGTTTCTTGGATAATAAAAGAGAGAAGAGGAGAAGTGCATTCTCAGACTTGCTAAATCCTGTCAATATAGCTTTACAATAAAGTAGAATTAGCTCATCTGGTTGTGATTCCTATCTGGTTTACCCTGCAAGGCTGACACCACCACCACCCAATTTCCAATAGTGGTCTGGATTCTGACCAGCAATCCAAAACGCTGCTTCATAGCTCTTTTATTCTCACAGATCAATATTTTGATATGGCACAAGAATGACCCAAGAACCTATGATAAATTGTCTTCCATCCTAGAAGTCAAAATAGTCCAGAAATCTTATTTTGTTCGCCCAAATGCCTCTCCCAGACTGTGTATCTTTTTCCCCAAGGGAATAATTGATTTATGCTGTAGTAGTTAAGAAATTGGATTAGGACTGAGGAGGCCATGTTTCAAGTCCAGTTTTGCTCACTGTGTGGCTTTGTGCCACTCATTTCTCTCATCTCATAAGGTTGTTCTTGTAAGGAAGAAGGGGAGATGGAACACTATACACACACACACACACACACACACCACTCATGCCCACTTATTTACCTTTTGTATTCTATAAAATCATGTAAGAAGCAAGAAGAATCTATTTAACAATGTCTATTTAATAACATTCAGTGACACCAAGAATATTTAGTTGAAATCATTTCCCATGCAACAAGCATCTACTCTAAAACCTGAGGTCATCTTTAAGCAGGTGATATGCAATTACCTTTCCTTTATTCTCCCTTTTTTCACGATAAACTCATTATTATATGTAGTCTGTTGGTTATATCATTTTAAAGGAGCATTCTTTTAAAAGCTATTCACTTATTAAACAAGACTGTACTGTCATCCCCTTGCATTTCAAGATACATCCATGATGTATGAAGTTCTTTTCTTCTAGGCCCAGGAAGTCACATCCAAAGTTCTTTCCTTTCCATTATTGTAGGACGAGATGAAGGGCAAAAAGATAAGGAATCTGTAGCTAAATAGACTAAAGCATTTTAGAAGGATCAGCCTGACTTAAACCAGCCTATTGCGCTTATGATTCCTGTTTTATTGGGGGAACCCTGAACCAGGGAATCCCTCAAGGTGGTTTTAATTATCTCTTTGGTCAGCTCATAATAGAGACCAGCTCTTGCATCCAGGATCTGAATAAAAGGCAGAGCTAAGTTGGTAAGGAAGCCACAATACAAGGCAGAAAAAAAATCCTTAAAACCATTGTAATTTCCCAGTTGAGGCCATGCCATAAAACTAGAATGCCAGTTCTGTGGGAAGAATGGATGAATATATAGACTATATCTGAGGATGCAGATGTTATTCAACAGCAGGCTTAAGAAACTTCTAAGGCCAGAAAAGAAATATGCTGGTATAAGAGGCACCCTGTTATCAGTCCAGCTAACTAATGACCTGCTATGTGTCATGTATAAAGAATATATTAATGCTTGCATAAATATTTTCCTAATGTCTGCTCAGCTAATGTCCCCTTGGCAAATAACCAGAGGATAGTAAATAACACTCACATTTCTGTTTATTTAAGGTTTACTTTCCCTTGTTGTGTTTTATTTGAGCCATCATGTTCGAGGGGCAGCTCCAGCGGGTGGGGAAGCAGATTCTTGTAAAAAAAATAAATCTTTGTTTTCTTTGCAGAAAATCAAAGCTGTTTATATGACATGATTTCACTGCCATGACAGTAGATTATTTTGGGTGACTCTAAAATGTTTCAACTGTAGCCAAGCAGTAGCAAAATTGTGGAGGAGGGGGAAAACTGCAGCAAGAAATAGACTTGTCTGTTATTTGATTGTCCTGGTTTTATAAAACAGTCATAAAACTTTCCCACTCTCCCTTCTTGCTCATATCCCCTTTGAGCTATGCTGTTACCTCAGTTTCTTTTCATCAGCTTACTGGGGATCTTCCATTAAACACATGATTTACCCTTTCTGCTAAAGAAGTAAACTAAATAAGAATCCAGCATGATTTTATTTCCTCTTTCCAATGCTGAGAACCGAAATGAAACTCCACAGGACAATTTGATCCTCAGGTAGACTAGAGGAAATCTAAAGTTACAGTGCCTAGATTCAAAACAGGCATGTGGTCAAAGACATCTCTGGAAAGATGCAGCATAAAACAAGCTTTGGTTTATATTCTTTGGGAAAGAGCCAAGGGGTTCCAGCCACTCTGCCCTGCCCTGATGGTTTTCCAGTGAAAAATAATGGCATCAAAGTTCAAGAAAGTTTGCAGAGATGCCGTGGGATTTTGCAAGCTGAATGTTGAAAGTGTCAAAACTCATCATTTTGCAAAGAACTGCGTATACCATGGGAATTTCATGTGGCTATGACAAGGGGGAGTAATTAGCTTTTTAAGATTAAAAATGTCAAAAAACAATATGCATCATTATAAAAGGCCATTCTTTCTGTGATAAAAAATGGTATATTCTGCTAACAAAATGAAACATAATCCAGTTTAACTGTTTTGCAGAAACAATGCTGATTATCAAGATTATGTAGGTGCTAGATCAGAAGTGTGTGAGTGATTTTGATTAACCAAGGGCCACAGTTGATGGAGTAATAACACAATGTTCTAATGTAATTGGGTCAGGCTGGGATTTCCAATGGGCTAAACTATGTATGATTAGTTCTCCACCCTCCTAATCCCACTACTCAATCACTTTTACCATTCTTCTTTGCATGACATTGTCCTTTGCAACTATTACTTTGGGTGGTGTCCAGCTTTCCAATGCTAGATGTTTATGCTTGTTTGTAATATTACATGCAATATTATTATGGCATCATGGATGACAATAGTTCCCATCAACACTATCATCCTTAGAATAATTGAATAACAGATTTGGAAGGAACCTTGGAGGTCTTCTAGTCCAACCCCCTGCTTAGGCAGGAAACTGTATACAATTTCAAACAAATGATTATCCAATCTCTTTTTAAAAACCTCCAGTGTTGGAGCATTTACAACTTCTGGAGTCAAGTTGTTCCACTGATTACTTGTTCTAACTGTCAAGAAATTTCTCCTTAGTTTTAGGTTGCTTCTCTCCTTGATTACTTTCCATCCATTGCTTCTTGTCCTCCCTCAGGTGCTTTGGAGAATAGCTTGACTCCCTCTTCTTTGTGGCAGCCTCTGAAATATTGGAACACTGCTATCATGTCACCTCTAGTTCTTCTTTTCATCAAACTAGACATACCCAGTTCCAGCAACCATTCTTTATATGTTTTAGCCTCCAGTCCCCTAGTTATAACACAATGGCTTGGCATGGCAGTAATCCTGGCATATAAGACATCTGTTCTTCCGGGCCAGGAGTAGGAAAAATGTGATCTGCCAGGAAAGGACACTGTGGAAAGGATAACTGATTCCAATTGTTATGGCATTAAATGATAAAATATGGGTTTAGGGAAGGAGATCCCTGAAGGTAAGCTGTGCTTTCCTTCCTGTTTTGTTTGTAGAGGCAGAATGGGGTTTATCTATTCACTTCTTTCAGCAGCCATTTTATGTCTCATGCATTTCTGGATGCACACAAGCATATCACAGTCTTAAATTATAAGTCATAGTCTAATAGTGGCTTTGAATGCTTTACTAAGGAGAAATATAATTGAAACAAAGAACATTAACAATAATCAGGGAATGGAAGAATTAGTATGTAATTTCATTTATTGGATTTAAACTTTAAAGAAATATTGTTTGGTCCTGAATTTATTTTAGCAATTCTTTATGTGGTTTGCAGGTATTTGTATGATTTAGATACTCCAAATCCTTTTACACATTAAAAAAAACCATAGTTATTTCATTTCTTTCCATTTTGGCCCTGCCATAACAAAAATACAACATAGGCTACATGCCTTGATTAAGAAGCAACTTAACCAGTATTATTGTTATAGTAAACCAGATAGCACAATCATTATGACCAGATCCTAAATTATGAACTGAGAAATTTTCAGGAGTCCTGGTAGCATATACTGTATTTTTGACTACACAAATCATATATGATTGGTTTCTGTTTAAGATCAATGTATGAAAATTAGGAATGAAACCAGCAGGCATGATTGTATTTTAATTGATGATTCCATGTGTGACTTTTTGAAATATAAAGCTCAGTATGATATTAATTGTGGCAAAAAACAAATGCTCCTCAATTTTAATGAACTTATTAGCTGTTTGCTAAATCATATCCTAAATCTTGTTGGATGTGTTCAGTGAGAGAGCTAAGGTGAGGAGGTTATCTAGCTGGCCCAGTCTGCTTTAGGGATACTGTTAAATTGTCAAACATATTATAACTAAGTCAAAAATTGCTTGGAAAAACTGGGTGATCCAGGAAAAAAAATAAGGGAGGACAGCCCAAAGCAAGTCTGGCATGGATCAGGCTTTGCATGCATAGGCAAAGTTAAACCTCCAAATGGATCATGCTTTGGAAACAGTCAGCTTGTCCAGGCAAAGTAGGGGCGAAAAATGATTGAGTTTATCTTACTTTTAATCATATTAAAATATTGAGACTGAAGAACCTAATAAAGGTTTAACTTCCATTGATTCTTTTTACATAGAATTTCATTGTGCATGCTCATGGTTTCTGGATGAATTTTTCTCCCAAAGTTTTATATATACGCTTACCTATTCAGTAAAATCTGTGTTACACTGTGGAGCAAAATTATATTATATTAAGCCAGTTCTGCTTAGTGTGAAATGTAGTCAGTGAGCTGAGAATTGCAGCTGCTCTTAACTAGTAAAGTCTTTACAGTTGTTTTATTATTTGTGTGTCATATCATCAATATTACAAAAGTGGGGGGAAGGATTAAAAAGGGAGAAACATTTGCCATCAATACTCAAGAGGTTTCATGCGATTTCTTCTTTTGTTTTCAGTTCTTTGAGTGAACCAACCAGGATAAAAACTTTCTAACACTTTATTGTTAAGAAATGCCATCTAGCTCTAAAGGAATTTTTTATATGGGTGATTTTTTTTCCTGCCAGTCTTACATTGTAAAACCTTTATGTTTCTCTATTGAATTTTCATTGAATCAATTTTTATTATTAAAAAGAGATACTTGAATATGTGAAATCAAGATATTGAAAAAAGTGAATCCTATTTGAAATGTTAGTAGTTCATGGCAGCATAAAATATAAGAAACTCTGCTTTAACTTATTGTCATTGTGGGTTTTTAAATAAATCTTTCTTAGAAGATAAAAATACATTTTAAAGACACATGTATATGTCTTGGTTACTAGCTGCTTTGATATTTCTCATTATGAAGGACTAAGATGATGAATTATTGCCGGAACCATTTGTTAATTAAGATAACATCATTGAACAAAAATATTCAACTTGATAGATATATGGAATATATATATATTTCTTATCAAACCCAGTCAGCAAAGAATTGTGATAATTGTAATACAAAACATCTGGGAGCATAGGATTACCTATTGCTTGGCTAAGATATAAAATTCTTGAGTTAAATAGGTCTACTCAATGAGTCCAATCAACACTTTGTACAGGATTTCAAATTAAAGCATTTCTGATCATTTTCTATCCAGGAAAGATAACCTCTTCCCTAAGTTACTTTTTTCTAATTACTCCTTACTTTAAAATATGTTTGCCTAACATTGATGTGGAATCTATCTCTCTGTATGTTAAGACTATCATTCTGGTTTTTTTTCACTAGTTTATGGTCACAATTATTCTAGAATGTGTACTCCACAAATATTAGAGAGGTAATAATTGTAGGGATTTATATACTCCATACATTCTGTTGTATGGTGTTCATGCTATTCAACTCTTTAAGATGCTCCGTGCCATGCTGATTGCCACCTTTGACACATCTGGAAACCAAAACAAGCTTTTGGATATGTGTCTACATATAACTTATGGAATACCTTCTAAGTGGCTATATTACTTCTCACATAGCTTCTATAGGGCACATCACTTGAAGCAATTCAGGAACTAATCATTGTCTTGAAAGTTCTTGTTACTCTAACAAATATTATTAAATGGGGGGGGTTGAATCTTTATTTATAGTCAACATTGTCTCACTCATGTTATACTTATAAAGCAAGTCATATTACCTGTAATAGTGGTCTCTATTTCAGAAGGTTTGATGACACGTTAACAATTCCCTTCATTCAGAAATTTGTTTGATGCTGATAGCCAAATAATTCAATGGGAATGGCCTTCTTTTATCTATAGGTACAGTAATAGCATTGGCCAAACTTCTCTGCATTTTAATTCACAATAGGAAATCCCCCAAATTCATGCCATTTCTCAAGCTAACTAGAAATTTCTATCAGGATATAAAGGGGAAATCTAATTTTATCCTATTGCAGTAGGAGGTTTGGTGAGTGTGTATTTGTGGGTGTGTTTGGTTGTGTGTCTGTCTATTTTGGGGCTTCCTTGATTATTTAGATTTTTATAGCACTGGAGAAAATATATAAATATTTTCAGTTTTAATTAATGAGAATCATGTAAGGCATACCAAGGCTTTAAAATTGTTTTTTTAACACATCTATAACAACGCCCATGTTTTTGAAGAGGGAGGTAGAAAGTGTTTGAATGTAATCTGTAAAACAGCCAGTGACTGTTCTATATTTGAATTAATTGTTGCTTTCTTCAACAACAGGTAAGGAAGTAACACCTCCCTAATCAATTTGACTATTACTCATGGTAATAATTTTCATGGGTGGCAGGAAAATAAATTCCAGTTTGCACTTTCTTCTTATAATAGTGGGGCTGATTTTAGCATTGAATCACAGTATGGAAAAACCTTTTTAAAAAATCCCTAAAAGATAGTTGCCAAATGAAATAAAATGGAAACTGGGGGAGACCATAATAAAGCAAAAATTCAACTTGAAACAGGAAAAAAAAACTTAATATCCAATTCAATATATAGCAATCACCCTCTGGCAACCTTATCTGCCAAGTAATTATGAGTTCTTTTCCATTCTTCTCCCCCCTCCCTGCACTATAATTTAAATATCCTTTTTACTCAAAAATTATAAAATGAAAGGTTGACAGACTTGTACTTCTCTGTGAATGTTTTATGCTAAAACTTTCAATATTCCCACAAATAAGGCAGCAGTTGCAAAAGTGTAAAGCTTTTGGAGAAGGGACACATCATAGCAATATAGTTATCCTGTTATATAGTCATGATACTTTAACTAGTAGCAGAGATCAGTACTTAGAGGGGGGAGGAACACATATCAAGATGCATCCGATAGGGTAAAGTCCGGAATCCCACTAAAATCCCACTGAATTCAGCAAGGCTTACTGTAGCATTTTATAGTATAGTCTTGGCTTCATAATAACTGGATCCATGAAATATGTTACTGAAACACTATGATTCATGTGTTACCAAAGAAAAAGAGAATAAAATTCCTCAAAGGCTTACATATAACAGACCCAGTCATGCATAGAATTAAATAAACTGCAGCCAGTGAGTTGTATTGTACAGCACTTACAACTAGTCAACTGATCTGTTTTTGCATAGTTGATCTTCCAAGAAAGAAATATGAAGACAAAGAGAGGCTGAATAGCAAACTTGGGGACTCACTTCTAAAAACTGCCATCCCTGAAGTCAAGTATCAAACAAAGATTGGTTGTAATAATTGAGTCACATTTATTGTTTCCTGTCTTGACTTATGGAGATGGATGAGTGATGTCATAAGCTTTGACGGTAGGTTTTGGATGCAGGGTCTCACAGAATGTTAGGTACTTTTGGGTGGTTCCAGTGATAATTTTTGACACAGTTAGGGTATTGTCAAAACCATTGATAAAATTAAAGCTGGATTAAGCATGTTGAGGAAAAAGGGTCTGTTAATCACATTGAGATCAGATAACATTTAAATACTTGATGGGCGTTTTCTGATAGCTACTTAGAGGGAAACTATTGTTTTCCGGAATATAATGTCTAGAATGTCAACCCGTTTGAGTGATCAGCATGGAGAATGTCACTCTGATTGATTACTGTGTCTAAATCTAGTTCAAATTACTGGTTAGCAGTTAGCAGTTAACTTTCAATTCCATAAATGGTTAAGGAATCAAAACACAAAAATGAAGTATAATTGATAGTAGGATTGCATTGTGGTATCAAAGATACAGAGCCATTCCTATCTGAATGGGGCAGCAATAAATACCATTCTAGACAAGCGTGCATGAAATAAGAATGCTGGAAGCTATTGTATCGCTTTCTTATTTAGAAAAATGTGTTCTGAAATCCCACACTTGTATGTTCAAACTTTGGAGCTCACCAGTCATGCAGCTCATGGTGCATATTTGCAAAATAAATTACCGTACTAAAAAGCTGTTCTTTACTTATTTCTAGAACAGACACCAGATGGCACTGTAAGGACAAGCATCAATGAAACGGTGAAGAACAATTTCCATATATTCATACCTGGAAGACATTATGTCAGTGAGAATGCACCACAATACATCTTTAATATTCTTGCTGTTATTAGCGTATTAAATATTTCATTCACAAATTCAGATTGATGCAGATTTTAGCTGTCACCTGCGTGGAGTTGCCCTATGCATTATTGATTTGTGTACAATTTATTAATTGAAAAGTTGATTTGGAATGCTTTCTTGCTTTGCTATTGATTGATTGATTGCTTTGCTATTGATTGATTGATTGATTGATTGGTCAATTGATCGATCGATTGAATATATGCTGCACTTTATATGCTTTGTTGAGTGACCATTAGCCAATATGATTTATCAGCCTACTTCAAGGAAAGAGAATAGCAGGAATAAATAGCCTTTGCAAAAAGTAATAGGCAGGTGTCTTCTAATGGAAAATGCCAGACTTTGTACCACAGTCTTAATGAAACTCACTTATTTCCTGGGGAATTATAACTGTATATCCAAGAAAAGTTCAAAGTTCACTTTTAACTCTACTAAAAATGGCTGATATCAGGTTTGTGTAATAGTGAAGAAATGAGAGTAGGAACCAGATTTCTCCTCAGCCCACTGGGTGACTGTAGGAGTAGGCTGGTCGTCAGAGCTTAATCATTTGCAGGAGGCATTCAGTCTGACTGTCTACAGGTAGTTCTTGACTTACAATAGTTCATTTAGTGACCATTCGAAGTTACAACATCACTGAAAAAATTGACTTATGATCGTTTTTCACACTTATGACCATTGCAGGATTCCCAGGGTCACATGAACAAAATTCAGATGCTTGGCAACTGACTCACATTTATGACGGTTGTAGTGTCCAGGGGTCATGTGATCCCCTTTTGCAACCTTCTGTTAAGCAGTCAGTGGGGAAGCCAGTTTCACTTGACAGCTGTGTTAACTAACTTAACAACTGCAGTGATTCACTTAACAACTGTGGCAAGAGAAGTCATAAAATTGAGCAAATCTCACTTAACAAGTGTTTCACTTAGCCACAGAAAAAATTGGGCTCAGTTGTGGTCATAAGTTGAGGAGTACCTGCATAACAAGATTAATTATAAAGATCCATAAGAAAAGAAAGCAAAGTATGCATATTTTATTCTTAGCAAATTAAATTAAGTCCCTTCTAATAATTATTTCTAAATTTACATTTATACATATAAATTAATTAAAAGTACACTTTACAAAATGTTATACAATACTTCTTTGTTAATGTTTTCCTCTTTGGAAAACTACCTACTGTAAGGTAGAGAAATAATTTCATTTTTTCTCAATAAACTAATGAATTAGTTATAATATATTAAAATTTCTATACTACTCCACTTGGCTAGATAATAGGGGGGAATAGAAAAAACACAATTGCAGATAATATCTTGTGAAACATCTTGTTCTCCCAAAACGTTTCAAAATCTGTAAAAATCAATGGTGTCTCAATCATTAAACATTATTTTGGAAGCTGATTTTACTTGATTCTGTTCATCCCACCTTGGAAACTGTTGTGAAATTTAGTGGGATTTACTCCCACATAATTGTTTAGAAGATTCCAATTAGATTATGAAACAATCTGTGTGTCAAATATTAGATTGTTTGTGATCCAGAAAATAGCAGCTGTTGAATCCCTGCTTTGATCAGGTTTAATCACATTCATTTAGTAATTCTAAACAGCTATAAATACAATATAAGGGTGCAGATGCACATTACTGTTAAGAACATGGATAACAAGAAATCATAACTTTTTCTTCCAACTTTGGGTTTAGTGCAAGAAACTGTGGAAATGACAAGTTATTTTTAATTTAATCTTTTAGAACAAATACAATTGTAACATGAAAATAGGCCCTCATACACACACACATGAAACAATTTGGGAGAATAACTACTCCTTCATTTGGCAGTTCAAGAATGTAGAGTTTTTGTTGATAATGGAAGGAAGACGCCCCTCTTCATACTAATTTATTTGATTTGATTACAATTCCACACATGGAAAGTGATTGAAATAGTTAATTAAAGGAGGTTTTGTGAGCTTCACAAGTACATTTTCTAGACAATGAAAGGGGATATTCTGGTGGTCTAAACCAGGCCTGTCAAACTGGCAGCCCGTGGGCTGGATGCGTTACATGCAGGCCACACCCACCCCATCTCTGCAAAAGCAAAAACGTCATGCTAGGTTGATATGAGTTTGACACACCTGTTGTCTAAGCCAACAGAGCTTGTCCAATGTTCTTAAAATAAATGTTTCTGGAAAATAATAAATGAATAATTGAATAGATGAAGCTTGTGAAGATTTTCCACATGTAAAGTTAATACACAATTTCATAGTTCTGTACTATATTTATTTTATTAATAAAAATGTGAACAAGCAACACAGAGTTTGAATAATCTATTACCTGTGAGTAGAAATAAAACACCCCAATTTTTAATAGAGCTCTATCAAACACTGCAATAATTTAATGAGGGACGTTGTAAATTCTTCACACTTGTAACTTGAAACCTTTAAATCATACCTGGATGTCTTTTTAGATACATTTGACTTCTACCCTAAAATTATTGGACTCCATTTGAGAACCACTGGGTGAAACACCAAGTTATAGAAGGCCAAATATTCCTCATTAAAAAGAATTCCCCGAAATCCTAAAAATCCATTTGCAACAGACAGAGATTGCTTGTATCAGAAAGCTATCATATTAGTTTCAGTTCAGACCCTCGAAACATGCAAATATGAACTAGCCCCTGTTGCTTTTTAGAGAACCTATAGTGGAGTCTTTCCCATTTTCACTTATTTGTTTCCTGTCTCACTGTTGTAAAGCTCTATCAATACGTTGCCTTTCTTGTTTGCCCTAATAGACATCTGAAAAGATTAGTGACAATTGATGGTTAAATAGTGATGTCTTTGTCTTAGCTATTGGCAGCTCAGACCATGTCTGAGCTAAGAAGCTAAGGAGATTAGTACTAGGATGAGAGACCTCCAAGGAATTCCACAACTGCAGGTTAAAGTCAGGATGTCCGCAAAGAAAAGGGAAAAAAAACCATCAGCCACAATCATGTGATCAGTGCCACAACGTCCTTATGTGTATTGTAATGTAAAATGATTATAGTTCAATGGCTATAACAACGTGATGATGATGATGCATTAATTGTGGATTCGGTTAGGGGATTTAACTATGGTAACATTCTCCAACTTTGCATCTTCAGTTTAGTATAGGAATGCAACAGAATTGTAGCCAATTGTTCATGTAACTAAAGAGGAAAATTGTTAAAACCTGGGGGATTCATTTTATTTCATTTAATTATATAATGAAGGGCATATTAAATTAAGTGTATTGGAGCGGTTCTTAAAAATTCTGTGTCTGTAAAACACTAACCCAGTTTTAAAACTCCAAATGTTTCAAGAGAGCAAAACATTGGTCTGAACAAATTTATTTAAACATTGTATAATTTATACAATTGTTGATATCATTTTGTATTTGTTTTTATAATATTGTATCGCGCAAAACCAAGGAATTATTTGGATCTGAGGCTATGCTTAATGGGAATGGTCATAACCTTGTCTAGATAAAAAAGAGAAATGGGAGGGATATTCGTTTGAGATCATAACTTACCCTTGAAGTGCTGGTATCCTTTGACCTCAGCTAATTAGACATAAAAGAAACTAAAGCTGCACTGTTATCTTGACAGCCTTGAAACTATGAATTATCCTGAGTCAAAGTTCTCAGATGCATGTTCCTGGTGATGCTTTTTTACACTGAAATGAAACCACTGGGAAGACTTCCTAGGAGCTGATTGTAGAAGAAATGCTCAGAGTGATTGTAGAATAGAATAGAATAGAATAGAATAGAATAGAATAGAATAGAATAGAATAGAATTCTTTATTGGCCAAGTG
>JANHFT010009622.1:0-12765 GCA_032467955.1 Pseudoxenodon macrops
CAATTAATCAGTGGAACAACTTGCCTCCAGAAGTTGTGAATGCTCCAACACTGGAAGTTTTTAAGAAGATTTTGGATGACCATTTGTCTGAAGTAGTGTAGGGTTTCCTGTCTTGACAGGGGCTTGGACTAGAAGACGTCCAAGGTCCCTTCCAACTCTGTTATTCTATTCTATTCTATATGTAGTGATGCAAGTGACAATAACATCAGGAAAAAGGAAATATAGAAGCTGGAAAAGTACCAGGGCCTGAAAGAGAAACTATAGAGAAGTTATGGAAAGTAAAGACCAAAGTAGTCCCAGTGATGATAGTCACACTTAGGGCTTTGACTTCTAAGCTGGAAAAATGGCTCCAACATATCCCAGAAATGATTTCTCTGTCTAGAAGAATGAAGTGCTAGGAACAGCTAAGATACTGTGCAGAATCCTCAAACTCCCAGATAGAGTGCATCGTATTTTGTAAAGGTTGTAAAAGTTCATTTTTGAAATATTTATAAGAACCTTTAATCCATCTGATCCAGGGACCTTTCCTGATTTAATCTTTTTATTGCTTTAGAAACTCCCCTTATTGTTATAGGTCCATTGATGATGTTTCTGTTCCTCTGTAACCCTCTGTACATTTTTTTCTTTAGGTATACAATTATTTTCTTCATGGAGAAATCACTTGCTTTATACAAGTTGAAATAATATCTGTGAAATACTTTTTGCATGATTACACTATTCATTAATACAGTCTGTCTCTTGTACTTTTAATATCATTTTAAGTATAAATTATATGGCAACTACCATATTTTTGGAGTACAAGACACACTCTCCCTCTAAAAGAGGGTGAAAACATTGGTGCATCTTATACACCGAATATAGCCCCACCCAGCCATTCCCACCCATTGGCTTCTGCCTCCCAGCAATTTACCTCCTTGCAGTAAACAGAACAGAGCCTGATTAGGACAACCAACTGATTATTGGTCTCCCAAACATCAGCTGATTCAGGCTGCAGGGAAGCAACAGTTGCTAAAACTGAAGGTGAAACTAAAACTGAGGCAAATTGCCTGGAGGTAGAGGTTTTTATTTTCTTGTGCTAATCAGGCTTGTTTGCTGCAAGGAGATATGTCAATAACTATAAATGCCCATAGAATGTTCAAATTATTTGACTTATTTTTTAAAGACTTCTTTATTATAATAATTAAAAAATTATATAAAAAATTATATAAAAAATAATTAAAATAACAATAATTATTGTTCTAGACAACTTTTTTTCTGGAAGGTATGGCCAGCACTGCAGTGATACAACATGAATTTCAGGGCTCAGAAAGACACACTGAATCCTGCTGTTGTCTGGGGTCCTCTGGGACCCAGAAACATTCTGTAGGGACGGTGAATAACCAGAGGGGAAAATGCAATTTCCCTAAAAGGCCAGGGAAGAACTCTGGACTGGACAGTATGGAAGACAGCCATTGCAAACTGTCAAAACTGGGGCGGCCACTCAAAAGAAGAGAAAATAAGCTGAGTGGAACATCTGTGTGAGGTCTTTTCAACCTGTCTTGTAAGCAAGAAGATCCTGTTTTAAAAATGGGTTTCTCTTGGAAAAAAGAGCTAAGAGAAAGTTTGGAGAGAAAAAATGAGGTGGAGCAGAATATGGCTTCCGTCTCATTTAAAATTACAGTGGTGGACAATTAGAGTCCAAAAAAGTTAAAGATGGAAAAGTGGATATATTTTTTAAATTGGAATGACTGAAAGCAAGATTGAAATTTTTGATCATATATTTTACCTTCTGCTTGTTGATGATTTTTGATATTTAAAGAGAAGAGCTTGAAAATAAATAGTTTAAATTGGGACTGTAAAACTAAGTTACACTGCCATCTAGTGGGCAAGGAGGGGAAAAAGAGAAAAGGGAAAATAACTGTCATGACCTTGGACAGTTCCAGATAGTCAAAATACCAGGTGGAAAGTGTTTGTTGTGCTATCAATGAAATGTTCTCGGAGGGAAGAATGCAAAGTTTGAACTTTTGTACTATCATTTGTTTTTATTGGAGATAGACTGGTGAATTTTAACTGCTCAGCAAACTTTTTCTTTTTTATACATTGAATTTTTTTTTAAGTGCATCTGCTCTTCTTTAGATTGTTTTTTGAAAGAAGAAGATTTTCTTTGCTATTTCACTTTTGGATATATAATATTATTTTTCTGGTTTTACAAGTTTCAATTTTATTCCCTTTCCTATTTGGGAAAAAGGGACTTCCTGCTTTTTCAATTTTTATTTTTGGCCTCATTTTTAAATGTTTTGGATTGGGATAGCAAGAACCTGAAGATATCGAATTGGATTATTTTTTATTGTAAGGGGGTGGTTGCTTATTTTTTTCTCTTCTTCCTTTTTTCCTTTTATTGTTGGCAGCTCTTCTTTTTTGGAGTTGGGCCTTGGCTTTTTGGTCTGTTTTTCTTTTGAACATTCAAATTAACTTGGATTACAAATTTTAAAAATGGGAAGAACAAAGAAAACAACATCTCATTTACCAGTGACCTTTATGACACAAAAAACATTGGATATAACAACACATCAAGAAAAGATTAATTCTGATTTGAAAAATATGTTACAAGAGATACATAAAGACTTAAAGGAGAGAATAAAGTACATAAATGGAAAAATAGAAAAAGTAGAGGAAGAGATTAAAGAAGTAAAAGAAATGCTGGGGAAAACAGAACAGAGAGTCCAGAAAGTGGAAGAGAGGAGTGATCAAATGGAGAAAAGAGTGGAAGAGATAAATACAAAATTAACAATATCAGAAAAAATTCAGGAGAGGACAATTATAATTCTGGAAATGGATAAGGCTGATTATTATCTAATTGGACACATTGGAAAAAGCAGAAATATTTTATCAATAAAACTTTGGATTTTTAGAAGAAGAGAAATTGAGAGAAGGGTGGATTAAAAATTAAGAAGAAAAAGAAATAAAAAGAAATATATCAAGAACAAGAGAGTAGAGTGCTGAGAAAAGGTGTTTGAGCAAAAGAAGCTAAAGAACAAAGAGTGACTAGAGCAACAAAGTTAAATAATTTAAAAAATTGAAATGCTTTCAACAATGGAACTATTTATATATTTAAATATTATATATATGAAAAATGTGATTAAATATAAGGATATTGTAATAGAGGATGGAGAACTAAAACTTAAGTACCGGTAATAGTGAGAAGGATTATATTTGTATAAAATTGGAAAGTAGGGAATATATTAGTAGAACTTAAGTTAAGAAAGAAAATATTAAACTGTGTTGGAATGAATAGATTAATATTTTAAAGTAAAAGATAAAGAGGATTCATTGTATTACAAGATGTGGGAAAATTTTATGAATGTTAAGAAAAAGAATATGAATGAATAAATGGAGAGAAAAGTGAATGATAAACTCAGATGTGACACTGTGAAAGGGGCGAGGAATAAAGGAGGGAATAGAAAAATATTGATTTTGTTTTTATTAGTAGACAAACACATTTAGATTAAAAAATAGATAAATTGTATTTGTATAGAATAAAATATAAGAAGTGAGAGAATGTGTAAAGAAAAGGGAATCAAGGTTGCTGGGGTGCCATCCCAGATAGATGAAAAGAAAGGGAAGCTAAGAAAGGTGGAAAGGAGAGGAGAAAGAAGAAGTAGAAGGGAAGGAAGGACGATTAGAAGTGGGGAAGAAGAAGAGTTAGGAGAGAGGGTAAGGGGGAGAGAGAAGGAAGTGGGAGAGATGGAAGGGAAGTAGGAAAGGAAGGAGAGGAGGGAGAGGAAGGTAAGAAAGGGAGAGGGAAGAAAGGTCTGTGGGAATTAGAAGAGGAGGATGGCAAAAAGCAGTCTTGAAATAAAAAAGGAATAAGATGAAATATATATATATGTATATGTATAAAAATTTATTTAAAATGTGAAGATGAAGAATGTGATGATATATATGTGAATGTCTGTTTGAGAAATAAACTTTTTTTTAAATTCCAAAAAAAAAGCTGTCCTCCTATCAGGTCCACTGGTGGGAAGATTTCATGGGACTTCTTATTTACAGAGATTTTACCCTCATGGATGCAGAGTGAAACTCTTGCCCGTGTCCTCATATGGTACTCCTTCTATGATGCCCCAAGATGTGCTCAGACTGCCCCAATCATTTCCAAATACGGGGGCCATTTAGATACATTTCATGTTTATTAATTTTAAGGGATGGGAACACTACTGTGTTTCCCTGAAAATAATACCTCCCCTGATAATAAGCCCAATCGGGAAAAATAACACACACACACCCGAAATATTTAAACACATGCGCAGCCAGTCCCTGCCATTTCCTCTGATTAGGGTTAGGGAGACAGAGGTGTAAATCAGGTAAAACGGCAAGATGAACCCCATATTGCTCTATGCACCCCAAAATAATAAGACCTCCCTGAAAATAAGGCCAAGAGCTTATTTTGGGGCTCAAAAAATATAAGACAGGGTCTTATTTTTGGGGGGAAACATGGGTACACATACATCAGGTAGTCAAATATCTTCATCAAGTTATATCTTCACCAAGCTGCACAAAACGTTTTATTAGATAGGCGGTTTTCTTGTCCTGTTGGGATTTTTTTTCTTTCCACAATAACAAATAATTTCTCTTTTGATGCACTCAGTTACTGTAAAAGCTGGTGAAAGATTGTAAAAAGATATTTCATTTGATTTGGTTTGATCATGGATAAGGGAAAATGGAATGGAATGTGAACTCAGCAGGGAAAAGAAGTATGCTCTCATTGTCTTTAAGTAGGGGGGGAAACCCCCTTAAAGTAACATTTCCCTAGGTTATTTCTATTACGATCTTTGGGATTTTCTTTGGATTGAGTTGGAATAAGGGTGAAAATATTAATTTGTCTCCCAAGACATGTGACTACAGTGACCAGACAACAGGGGGAAGAGACAGAAGAAAGTTTTGTGAAGTGGAAGCAAATTCCATGCAAACTATGTTTGAGAGCACTTCAGTTGAACTATGGGTGCAGATTCATTCAAATGAAAAATATCTGTGTAACCTCTATATCTTTTTTTTTAATCAAGACATGCACTGATGTTTGAATGAAGAAAGGGATATTTGAATGCCTGATGAAAATATAATATTTCAGGAGTCCTCTAAGCTCTGTCATCTGACTCATTTTATTTATTTTCCGACCCCCTTCTAGACTATCAGTACACATTACAAAATTAAATTAGCTTCAACATTAATTCATACTTGTGGAATTTTGTAGGTGCCCAGCATGGTTGATATATAATTAAAGAGCTCCGAATCAATCCCTTCAAGCACAACCAGAAGATTCTTTTGTCTTCCACAACTGTAGTTTGGGACGTTCTCTTGCCCTGTAGACAGCATGTCCATCATCACTTCAGATGTCATCCTTGCATTGAAAAAGTTCTCATAGACACTATAGCCCAGGGTGATGTTTGGTAAGAGCTTTGGATTCTGGTTGATCTCATGAGTGGCAAAGAAGAAAGGCAGGACGTTCCAGAAGCTCATACTTTGTATACTGCAAGATAAGAGACTGTCGTTGGATTTCATCTTGATGTGGGGGTTTCATCGTCAATTCATAAAACCATATCATATTTCCTGAAGCTGTTCCTTTATGAAATTTATAACTAATCAGTTTGATTGCTGCCTTCTGAGGCTAGCCTGGAAATTTAACTAGCTAACCATCTGACAAGAGCCATGATGGTGCAGTGTTTAGAATGCAATATTGCAGGTTATTGGCTGCAGACTGCAAACCGGTTGGCAGTTCGATCCTTCTGGCTGAAGGTTTACTCAGCCTTCCATCCTTCCAAGGTCAGTAATATGAGGACCCAGATTGTTGGGGGCAATATGCTCACTCTAAACCATTTAGAGAGAGCCATAAAGCACTATAAAGTGGTATATAAGTCTAACTGTTAGGGTTCCAAGTAATACACCCATCGCAAACAGAACTCCGAGGCAAGTTGGCTCCCCAAAGAACAGTTTTATTAGGAGGTATCATCTTGGTACAAACTGGTGGAAAGACAACTGGCAAGGTTTTTCCAAAGTGGTTTGCCATTACCTCCTTCCTAAGGCTGAGAGAACGTGACTGGACAAAGGCCAACCAGTTGGCTTTCTGCCCAATGTGGAATTAGTGTTCATGCCCTTCCAGTTTCTAGCCTTAATCACCACTCATCATTCATATAATAAGCAGATAAAATAATTCTCATCTCTCCAAGAATCACTTGACTGCCTGCCCCTTTTGATGACTTTTACATATTTTTATTTCTTTCAGAATGTTTTCCAATACCCTATCGTATTTTTAAATTTTGCATATTAGTTTGCAAAATTAAGAATAAAAATTCACCAGCCATGACAGAGACTACCCTTACACAGATACATTGTTAGCTATTAAATCTTTAATATTAAACTTAACATTCCTTTGTCATACAATAAAAGTATATTTTTATTGTTGTTATTGTCTTTTCAAACAATATACTGTCTGAAAATCATATTCTATAATATTTCTGTAATTTTAGTAGTACGCAGCTAATGTCTTCGATATCAATATTATTAAAGCATATCAAGTTTTAATGTTGCTGTCAGCTATGTGAAATAGTAAGCATTTTTTGCATTAGTTCTGTAGTTCCATATTATTAATTTTAATTGTTTAGTTACTTCCCTCACAGTCTGTAAGGATTGATATGGAAAGATTGTAATCTTTAATTTTATTGTTAATCTATGCTGGTTTAGTGACTGAATCTAATAAGGTTCAAAAGGTACCTTACTTTAGGTATTAAAAGTACTGCATTGAATTCACCTAATCAAATCAACAAGTTTCTATATCAAAACATATAATAACAACAACCACTTACTAGAAATTGATTTTTCTTTGGAGCAGCTGAAGTTACTTCTATTCAATTGAATTCACTTCTAAATCAGATTGATGGTGTTTTCACAGTCTTTAGATATCCTACACCCAAGGCTACCTGTCATAGTTCCTGCTGTGGTCCTTGGCTTTTTTAAAATCTTATTAATTTAAACAAAAGGTAAGTTGGAAGATAGCATTCCTGCTGCAGGAAAAAAAATGCAGATCTCAACTCCTTTTCAGATCCATAAGCCTTCTGAAAGCCAATAGCTGAGGAATATGACCACTTGCCAAGAAAAGGAAAAATGTGTGTGAGAGAGAGTGGGGGAGGGAGGGAGGAGGAGAGAGACACAGAGAGACAGAGAGAGACAGGGACAGACAGTCAGAGAGAGAGAGAGAGGTAAGTAGATAGGTACAAGAAAGTGGAAACAATCCGTATTAAAAGGAAGATAGTGGAAAGGATAAAATTAATCACTAGTTTCACATCAGAAATTACCTTTGAAATTTGTGGTTTGTAGTCCTTCTGAATATTTTTGCTTTAGATCCTGATAAGTGGCTGCAGAAAGGGATTTACTCCCAGAGTTAGGCTTAGATTTTAGAAAGTATTTATTTATCAAATTTAAATAGCCACTCAGCTCACCAAAGGTGACTCTGGGTGGCACCAGTGATGAAATGGTACCTACTTAGCCCTGTTTGGGCAAGTAGGTAGCGGTGGCCGCCAGTGGTTCGGAGAACTGGTGGCAGCTGTAGTGCAAGACTCCACCCACCTGCCCTGACATCACCATTTTCATGTTTTTTACCCTCTCTGCATGCGCATGCATGTGCAGAGGGAGGAAAAATATGTGTCACGGGGGTGCGTGAGCACGAAGCGCTTGCTTCCGAACTGGTAGGGAAAGTAAATAGATTTCACCGCTGGATAAAACTATATAAAACTATGGATGTAAAACATAAAAATTCATATTAATAAAGAAGTCATCCGCCATTTCCTGCTGCAGTCTGATGGGCAGCAAGACCCAGCTGGAGCTGAGGAATCAGAGAATCAGAATCAGTGAGATAGAGACAGACAGAAAGGGAGGGAGAGAGAAAGAAAGATGAACAACATTTTTACAGAACTATAGATACTTTGAGGCCTTTGAGGCAGGAGACAAGGCGAGACTGGGTGTGACAAGAGGTGGCTGGGAGGGAAGAGGTGTAGCTGGGGGAGATCATGTGACTGGGTGGGAGTGAGTGATGTTGAGTTGGCCACACATACCCAGGCTTTGTGGCTCCAGTTGTTTTCTTTTTTGTGGGAAACAGGTCCAAATGGTTCTTTGAGTCATTAAGGTTACCGACCCCTGGTATAGATAGTTTTAATAGTAGGCTGCTAATATCGTAAATGTCAATATTAAAAGTTAAAACATAAAATTGTAGCTTTCATATCAGCTAACAATCCCTATTATAAGAAAGACGGTGGAAAAGATAAAGTGTTAAGAACACATCAGGAATTACCTTACAAAGTTGTGTTTTGGAGGCTTGAAGAAGACGTATGGGTCAAATATAGTGCTAGATGTAGATATGATTCCACTAATCAGGAAATCTCCTGGCTTGTAGTAATTAAATCTGTGTTTTCCTTCTTTCTGCATATTTAATGGACATTTGGTCATCAGCGAACTACATGGAAAATGGGACACCAAGAGAAGCAGCAGCAGCAGTATTTCAGATATCATCATGAAGATCTTCTTTAGTTCTTTGAGACAGACACCCCTGTCTTTTCTTTCAGGGAAATCTAAAGGGAAGCACAGTTCTCTTGCCAAAGGATGCAGATACACTGACTTGATCAAGCGAGATAAAATTTAATCTGGCACATTAAAAGGACAGTATTAAAATTCAGACTTGTACAGTTGTACCTACAGGAGTTTCACCATGTATTCTTCATCATCCTTGTGGACCAAATCTTCAGATTTTTATAAGAATTACTAAATATTTGTGAAATCTGTTGATAAGGGTTACTAAATATCCCTACCTTGGTTTCAAAATAACCCTGGGTGAGAGAAGTCCCCTTGGACTAATCATTGTGATTTGGATGATTATACAGGGATTTGGGAGTCACAATTGATTCTCTGTATGACTTCACTTACTAGTGTGCCGGAGGGGAAAAAACTTTACATGACTTATGAACGTCGTTACAATTTAATCATCAAAATAACAACTCAGGAAACTTTTTTTTCCCATTATTACTTTGGAAGAAGCAGAATATCTGGTCCAGTTATATTTGGGTTTCATGTTGAGTCATAGCACAGAGAAAACACTGATTGTGCTTAAGAATTAACTCTGCTGGACCCTGAACTAGGGTGGGATAATCAACCTGCCTCTGCTGGATTTTTCAATATTGAATCACAATATACAAGTAGTCCTCGCCTTACAGGAAGTCATTTAGTGACCGTTGAAAGTTACTTATTGTTCTGACCCAGCCTTAGCAGAACTAATAAACAGACTCCTGGTCCCGAAAAACCCCTCTTTATTTAGCTACTGTGAATTATTGTCATTCACACACAGAAACATCCAGGCAATAATCCTTCCAAGGGTTAACTGAAGTACAGACCTTATCAGTCCCTTGGGATAATTTCCAGGCCTGGAGCTTCCAACCGCCAAGCTGTAAATTAGTTTCTGGCAAGCAGTCTCTGAGGCATGAACCACAGTGAGCAAATCTTCCGACAGAAATCCGAACGGTTGTTTCCCACAACCACCACTCCCCCTTTCCTTCTATTTATTCCCCAATCAGGGAGGGGTCATTCAGTGTCCACGTGTACCTTGCTTCTCAAGTCAACTCCTTGTTCTCAGTTGTTCTCCTCTTTTAACAGCTCTGTGCATATGTGCATCTGGAACAGGCCCCAGGTGTTCTTCCTCCCCACTTATCTAAGTTCCATAGGCAGCTGTCTCTCTGATGTCTGGGAAATGTCAGATGGCTCTGGTGCTATCTCTGCTTCCGATACAGAGCATCCATCAGAGTCTTCCCCAGACTCCAGAACTGGCCCAGGTTCCTCCCCAATGTCCTCATCATCTGAGTCTGCTGCCAGCTCCACTGGCAGCTTGTGGGCCACAACACTTATTACCATTTTTCACACTTACAACTATTGCAGATTCCTTATGGGCGGGTAATCAAAATCTGGATGCTTGGCAAGTGGTTCATATTTATGACAGTTGCAGTGTCCTGGAATCATGTGATCATCTTTTGCAACCTTCTGACAAGTAAAGTCAAAGAGGAAACCAGATTCGCTTAACAATCAAGTTACTGATTTAACAACTGTGATGGTTCAATTAACAACTGTGGCAAGAAAGGTCATAAAATGGGGCAAAATTCATTTAGCAATTGTCTCACTTAGCAACAGAAATGTTGGGCTCCATTGTGGTCATAAGTTGACTACTACCTATACATCAAGGCCAGGGGTGTCAAACTCTCATCGTCATGGCTTTGTCACATGACATATCATGACTTGCAAGTAGAGATGAATATCTTCATTCTGCTGGTCTAGCTTAACATTTGGAGAAGTGGGAGAGGAGACATTGTCAGAGTGAATGTTGACAGTGAATGGTGTGGCTCGAGGGAAAGTGGAAAGAAAAGTTAAATATGCAAAGCAGATATCAATTATTGATTGGATAAACTGAAAACAAGATCATAGCTTTTGAAGATTATAAAACATTAAAATATGTCTTAATATAGGTGGCCATACAAAGCTTTTAAAATAAATGAATAATTAAAACAAATAATGTTGAGTTATGAAATGTTTTTGAGAAATGAGAATTCTACAATATTTCGCTATACTTATAAGAAACCTACACGAGGACTTCAAGCCAGACTCTGAACAAAACAGAATTAAACAGAGTGATTCCAGATCAGAAAGAAAAGGAGACAAGACTGTATTCCCCTTTCTTGTATGCTGAATAGATATTGAAGAAATTGTGAGACAAATCACATGGTTTTAAATTGCTGGAAGAAACATCTATAATCTTCCTATGGTATTTATTGATAGTAAGATTGATCACATGGAAGAAAGAAAAATTATTAGAACAAATAGCAAAAAGTTTGCAATGTCTTATTTTATTTTAGCTACCATTTGGATAAAAAAATAACTGCCCAAATTAAGAGTTTTCATTGTTTTTCATCAATAGATGCTCCTTCATGTTCAAATCAGGTCTGAGAAGGATGATGTAACATTTTGGGAAAAAGATGCAGCCGAGTAAGCCCAAGCTGGAGGTCAGGATGGAGAAGATCTGCACAACCACCATGTATTTCCCTTTGGTGCTCAGGTAGGTGGGGACAAAGGAGACCCAAACACTGCAGAAAACCAACATGCTGAAAGTGATCAGCTTGGCTTCATTGAAGGACCCTGGCAACTTCCGGGCCAGGAAAGCCACCAAGAAGCAGATGACAGCCAGAAAGCCCATATAGCCAAGGGCAGTGTAAAACATTATAACTGAACCTTCATTGCATTGCAGTAGGATCTGTCCTTTTTGGGAATATAAATCAGAATCTGGGAATGGGGGAAAGATTCCCAGCCATATGAAACAGATGCCCACCTGAATACCAGAGCAGGAGAAGATGATGAAATTGGCCAGAGATTTCCCCAGCCATTTCCTCATTCTGCTGTCTGGCTTTGTGGCCAGAAATGCCAACATCACCATGATAGTCTTGGCCAGCAAGGATGACACAGCAACTGAGAAAACAACGCTAAACACAGTTTGTCGAAGAAGGCAGGTCGCTTTCTTGGGTTGACCAATGAATAGAAGGGAAGTCAAGAAGGAAAGCAGGAGAAAGATCAGCAGAATGTAGGTGAGATCCCGGTTGTTGGCTTTGACTATGGGAGTTTCTTGATATTTAATAAAAATTCCTAGAACTAAAGCAGTGGTTAGAGACAAAAAAAGGGCAGAGATAGCCAGGACAAGTCCTAAGTTTTCTCTGTAGGATAGAAACGTTATAATTTTGGGGACACACTGATCTCGCTTGTTGTTGGAGTGATGGTCATCTAAACATTTTTCACAATGGGCTACATCTGGAAAACACAAAGTATTTTTTAAACAAATAATTCAGTGACATTCGTAACCAACTTTCCAGAGATAGGATGTACATATTTATTGTTATACGATGTGTTTATTATGCAATTATAGTTATAGACCACATGTAAAACATTTTGCAGCAATTTCCTGCAATACAGAGTTAATTTTCTGTATTTTTCTTTTTGAAAACTCTTCTCATTTTTGCATTGTCATTATTTCTTTGAGGATTTGCATCCATTTTATCATACAAATGTTTATTTTTCCATCCCCATATTGTATTTCAAAAGCAGTTTATATATGGCTTTAAATCATAAATCTTGTTTTGTATTGTTTCTAATGTTGTCATCTTTCTCAAGGTTTCTCAATCTTTTTCAAGATTGCTTGTTATTGTTTCAGCAGCCTGTGAAAACATACACATTTGTGAATTCTAACTTCACTGAAGTGATTTTAGTCTGCTTCCTGAGTCTGGATGTAGTGCACTGGCATATGAGATCAAATCTTGCTAATACCAGAGCAGTGATAGCACAGTGATGAGAAGGCAGTATAGCAGGCTAACTCTGTCCACTGTTCAATTCTGACCAGCTAAAGGTTGACTCAGCCTTCTTTCCTTTTGAGGTTGGTAAAATAAGGACTCAGATTGTTGGGGGCAATATGCTGACTCTGTAAACTGCTTAGAGAATGCTAAAAACCACTATGAAGCAGTATGTAAGTCTAAGTGCTATTGCTAATATTTTGTCCTTAGAATGAAAGACTGGTGTTCCTTTTTTCTTTTTTAACTACCTACCTTCCTGCACAGAGATGGTTCCTTCCATACATGGAGAACAGTCATAGCAGCAAAGGGGTTCTCCCTCCCTCAAGAGCTTGGTATATCCTGGGAGGCAACTTTCAGTACACCTAGAAAA
>JANHFT010009625.1:34483-46959 GCA_032467955.1 Pseudoxenodon macrops
TTTTCTTCCACCATCTCCTCAAAACAAAGCTTACGACCTCAGTTGTCAGAGTATACATTTAGAATCTTTACATTCATATGTTTTTCAACATCATATAGTCACAATTTTTCACCATACATTTCACCATCAACTTCCCTATTTGTTTGTCTTTGTTCTTTTATCTTCTATGTTCTTTGATTACTTTCTTGAATGTCCCAGTCCCAGATTAAAGAATTGAATTAAATTAAATTAAATTAAAGAATTAAAACATTCTAGTGATGGGAGCCCACCGCATCTGAAGTTGTAACATCGAGGTGTTTCTCATTTTGCAGGCTCTGGCTACGGCCATCATTCCTCAGTGGCAAAAGGATGAACTCAGAGAAGCTCTGAAAGCACTGAAGAAGATTATGGATGATTTGGATCGGGCCAGCAAAGCCGACATCCAGAAAAGAGTGAGCCTGTCTCCTGGTTTTCTTTCCCCCGTGTGCTGTCACTCGCGAAGAGCTTAGAAATTGTTCTAAGGTAGTCCTTAGAGACCGTTCAAAGTCAGAAGTGGGCTGCTGGGTGTTCTCAGGGGTTCGGGAGAACTTCTAGCTGAGTGTGTAGCTGTTCCTTTTTTCACGTGGCGTCATCTTCTTAACTGATTCCAGACCTTTTTAACTTGGGTCATCTTTAGAAACCAAAATCCTAAGAGGACAATTCCCAATCTGGGAGTCTGTTTCGAGTGTGCAAAGACCAAAACTTCCAGAATTCCTAACTGTTGTCACCACTAGATAGCAATTCTGGGGACGCGTAGCTCTTAAAACATCTGGGAGAGCCTCGCGTTGGCAAAGGTTTGTCATAACCTGTCCCACCTTCTGTCTGGAATCTTCATTTTAGCAAGGCAGACTTGGCTGAGAAGTTGGCACATTTATTTATTTATTTTTCTCCTCTGCGTGTGCCTTTGTACCTGGCGCACTACATAGACCCCAGCTGAGTACAACATGTGGAGTAAGAACTCTCTCTGCCTCCTCTGCAAGGAGCATCGTTTTTCCACCTCTGTCGTTTGCGACCTCAATTGGGCAACCTTGCATTTGTCTCATGCTTCTATTCTTTCTTCTCCAAGGTGCTGGACAAGATGAAGCAGCTCATTGATGCTTATCCCAACCAACCTCTGGTCATTCTGGAAATGGAGAATGGCGCTTCTGCAAAGGTATTTATTTATTTATTTATTTTCCAGCGCAACCATCTTTTGTGATGGCGCAGGGGTTAGAATGCAGTAATTGCAGGCTAACTCTGCCGACTGCCAGTAGTTCGATCCTGACAGGCTTGAAGGTTGACTCAACCTTCCATTCTGCCGAGGTCGGTAAAATGAGGACCCAGATTTGTTGGGGGCAATAGGCTGACTCTGTAAACTGCTTAGAGAGGGCTGCCAATCACTATGAAGCGGTATATAAGTCTTAAGTGCCATTGTGAAAGGGGCAGAGGTGCATAGAGAGATATAAATAGAGAGATATAACCAATGGGGTCTCAAAGAGCGGCTGAACAACAACAAAACACAGAGAGAAGGTTGCACATTTGGTTCCCATCTGGAGGACAAGAAGTGGCTGTGCGCGCGCACACTTTCTTGGCATGAAATGATCTGGGAGCTTCCCTCCAACTTGACCTAGATTGCCAAATGACGGGGAAGTTATTTCAGGTTTTTCAGTTCTTTCTTTCCTGGTCCAGTTCCAAATGCCAGTCCCTGGCACGCTCTTTCTCTACAGGCCTTGAATGAATCCCTGAAGCTCTTGAAGACCCATTCTCCCGAGACAGCCGCCATGCTTTTCAGCGTGGATAACGAAGCGGGCAAAATTACCTGCTTATGCCAAGTTCCTCAGGTAAGTTAAGATTGGGAGCAGCACCTCTTGAGTCTGGGTAGAATCCGGATAATTCGAGAAACAGAAGTTCCATTCTTTTAAGTTATAGATCTAGAGCAGGGATGTCAAAACTCGAAGCGCGCGGGCTGCAATGTGGTCGGATCCAGACCGCCATCCTGGTCTACCCGTATCGCTTTTGGCGTAGTCTGTCTGTTGTGAAGAGGAAACATTGGGCCAGCGTGGCTTCGGCCTGGTCTACCCAATGCAAAGAGGAAATTTGCCAGTAGTTTAAGGAGTGGTGTCAAGATGGCCACACCCACCCATTCAGCGCCCCTCCCCCCCAGGTCTCAAGGCCAACCACAGCCCTGATGTGGCCCTCAGTGAAATTGAGTTTGACACCCCTGATCGAGAGCAACGATGAAAAGCCTATGAGATTTCCCCAGAGACGACATAAACCGTAACTCCCAATATCCTCGGCCTATATGGCCATTGGTGGAGGACGCTGGTAAAGGCATCCGACTTGCCTTTATTATGAATAACTGCAGATTTGCAAGTGTTTTGTCTTTCAGGAAGTTGGGGCGTTCTCGTTGCCCTCTGAGCTTGCTTGTTTTCTTGCAAGCGTTTCATTCCCAAACTACTGTATTTTTCGGAGTATAAGACACACGTTTCTCCCCCCCTAAAAGAGGGTGGAAATGTTGGTGCATCTTACACACCAAATACAGCCATTTTGGGCCTCCCAAATCCCCGCCCCCACGTCCCAGTTTTGAAAAAAAAAAAATTGGCCCGTTTTTCACAAAACAGGATGCGCAGGGGGTTTGGGAGGCCTGCAGAGTGCTTCTGGGGGCTGGGAGAAGGCAAAAACCTTTTTTTTTTTTTTCCTTACTTACCTCTTCAAAATCTTGGTGCGTCTTATACACCAGTGCGTCTTATAGTCCGAAAAATACGGTAGGTAACATTCGATAACGAAACATCTGCAAGAAAACAACCCGGGTCAGAGAGCACTAAGGGACGTCACAGTTTCAATCCCGAGCTATAAATATTCCCTTCTTAACGGTTTCAGGAAGTTGCCGGCAAAGGGCTGAAAGCCAGCGAGTGGGTACAACAAGTCTCCGTGCTGATGGACGGCAAGGGAGGAGGGAAAGACCTCTCTGCCCAGGCAACGGGCAAAAACACCGATTGCCTGGAGGAAGCCCTGCAGGTGGCCACCGAATTTGCCAAGCTGAAGCTCAGCGAGTTGAAGAACTGAAACCCAACCTGGGATCAAACTCGGGAAGGCTGTTTCTTGCCTGCAGGCCAATAGCTTAGATGTTTCTTTTAGCGCCATCGGTGGAGGACTAAGACCCTACGTGGTTGTCCTACATTCATCTGGCACGAACTCAAGAGAGACGGTTGGAAAAGCCGATTATCTGGATACTTGGCCACGAAGCCCGATCTGTGTGTCATCTTTCAGCCCCGTTTCCTGAGAAATAGCCATGTCATCTCAGGACATCTGCTGCTAACGAACTGACCCTCCAGTTGTCACATAAGTGTATCCTGCATTGCAAGGCCGCTGTGCAGTTTAAAAGGGAATTGCCCCGTTTCCTTCTCATCTGTAATTAAGCACTAAGTTCCGTGTAATGTAACGTGTGAATATACGCAGGGATGAACCTGACCTGTCATCACATTTCTTCTTTCTAACCGTGGGAAACCTCCCTCCCCTCGTTGTTTTAATCTCCGTTAGAACAAGCCTGCCCCACCCATGGAAAATTGGGGAGGTCGGATAAGGCTGAATAAAACAAGCAGACTTCTGTGTGTCGCACAGTGGAAATAAACAAGTGTGTCGTTTTATTGGATCAACCTGCAAAACCAGAATGCAAACTTTGGATTTACTCAATGCGTTCTCCTTTGCCTCCATTGCAGAAAAAAAATGGGAAAATGAAGAGTTTTTTTCCCCATATTGTGTAACAAGCTGTGGTTATGGATGATGGGCTGGTTGAAATCGTAACTCAAAATAGATACGAGGCTTATTGAAATTATCTTGATTACTTTAATTATGCCCAGCTAGGTGTCAGCGTCCAATGAGCCTTGGGTGATTTTGAAAAAGCTACACAGGGTAAGGCCAGGCCCTTATTTGGGTGGGGGGCCTATCAGGATTGTTGACTAGACTAGGAAGTCAGAAAAGCATCAACAGGGGAGGGGAGAATTAGAATCAAACCACTTCGATAGTTTCTACGGAATTCACCTGAATGTGGCCACAAAGTCACCAGAGATCTTGATCGGGAAGAAACTTTATTAATTTTATTAAGGAACTGGGTATGTTTAGTTTAATGAAAAGAAGGACTAGGGGAGACATGATAGCAGTGTTCCAATATCTAAGGGGCTGCCACAAAGAGAAGAGGGCCTCAACCTATTTTCCAAAGCGCCTGAAAGCAGAACAAGAAGCAATGAGTGGAAACTAACCATGGAGAGAAGCAACCTAGAACTAAGAAATTTCCTGACACAGAACAATTAATCAGTGGAACTACTTCCCTCCAGAAGTTGTGAATGCTCCAACACTGGAAGTGTTTAAGAAGATGTTAGATAAACATTTATCTGAAGTGGTGTAGGGTTTCCTGCCTAGGCAGGGGGTTGGACTAGAGGACCTCCAAGGTCCCTTCCAACTCTGTTGTTCTATATTCTATCTCCTTTGACGGTCCCCGCGAACGAAGCAGCGCCCCAGCCCTCTCCAAGCCTTGCGCAAAAAGCGCTCCAGGTGCGGAGAGGCTCCAGGCTCCACCTTCCAGAAGCAGCAGCGGCCGCCGCGGAGAGCCGAAGCCGGCAGGGGGAGCTCCCCTTGGAAACGGCCTGCCCGCCTTCCCTCCGCCCTTCCCCTTCCGGAGCCAGGCGCGCCAAAGCCGAGGAGGCCATGCCGCTGGATCACCGGCGAGTGCCGGGTCCGGAAGAGTCTCAGTCGCCGCTGCTCTACGTGCCCGCCGGTCAGAAGGAGAGCGGCGAGGCCGCTCAAGCCAGCCGGGACCCGTCGGCGTTGCAGCCTCTCTTCGCCCGCGTGGGGCTGCTGAGCCAAGCCAAAGGCTCGGCCTACGTGGAGCTGGACGGAGGCACCAAAGTCTTGTGCTCCGTAGCCGGGCCTCGCGAAGCAGCCGGCGGCGGCGGAGGCATCGGCGCTCCGTCCGAACAACGCGGCCGTCTGGTGTGCGAATTCCGCCGGGCGCCTTTCTCCGGCCGTGGTGCCCGAAGCCGACCGGGCGAGAAAGAACCCGAGCTGGCTTTGGCGTTGCAAGAAGCGTTGGAACCGGCCGTGCGCTTGGCGCGCTACCCGCGGGCGCAACTGGAGGTGAGCGCGCTGCTCCTGCAAGACGGAGGCTCTTCCTTGGCCGCCGCCATGTGCGCCGCCGGGTTGGCTCTGGCTGACGCCGGCATCGAGCTTTACGACCTGGTGGCCGCTTGCGCGCTCAGCCGGACGGGCGGCGAGTGGCGGCTCCAACCCACCGAGCCCGAAGAGCGCGCCGCCGCCGCCCGTCTCACCGTGGCTCTCCTGCCGTCCCTCAACCAAGTGGCCGGTTTGCTGGGCAGCGGCGACGGCGGGCAGGCCGACAGCTGGGCTCAAGGGCTCCGCCTGGGCCTCGACGGCTGCCAGCGCCTTTATCCTCTGCTGCGCCAGAGCCTGGTGCGCGCCGCCAAACGACGGGCGCCAGATTCGCAAGAGCCCGTCCAGATGGACACGGAGGAACCTCCAGCGGAGACGGCCTGAAATCGCCCACGGGGATTTTTTTCCCCACGCGTGGCGTTGTTGTTATTTTGCGCAGGATCGTGGCGGGCTGGAGAGGCGCACGTCGGGGCCTCCATGTAGGAGAGATGAGATGCGAAGAGACCTGCCTGATTCCCTAGGATTTAATTTGGAGACTTTCTGCCCCCCCCCTCTTTCCACTTTGGGAGAAGGGGGGGATGTTTGACATTGCTGCAACACCCCCCCAAGAAGCTGTGACTATTTTGACTCCCAATTTTGCACCCTTGACTTTTTTTGTTTTTGTTTTTAAGTTGGGTAACTGGAGGCGTCTCTTGAACCCACAACCGGAGGCCCTGTTCTAGTGTTGAAATTTGAAATGGATGAGAGAATGTTGTTGGTCCTTTGGAGGCGGCCTCTGGCCCTGTTTTGTTAATGTGGGTCCTTTGGATGAAAAGGGAAGAGTTTCTTCTTGCAAGTTACGTTAGGTTGGAAGTGATGGCTGAGTTTTCACCGGAAACCACAATTAACCATGATTGACCTAAAAGAAAACCAATGGGGAGGGATGTCTTAAGAAGGCCTAGGGGAGTTATGACATTAAGCAATAACATGGCTTGTTTCACTCATTATGAACCCAGTGTAATCCAGTGGCTAATCATTATTTATTTAGTCCTTTGGACAGATACAGCGGGGTAGCTTGTGTAAATGCATATTTTTAAGAGTTAAATGAATGCTGATTACTATTTTTTCAATTTTCACACAAAAATGAAAAGAAAGAAAAACCACAACCCAGTCTGTTTGTTTTGCTTTGTTTTATTTCTCCTGGCTTCTTCTACCTAGGAAATAAGCCACGTTGTTATCTTTTAATTCTTGTTTTGTTTTAAATTGACTACATCCGTGTTAGTACAATTTTTTTTTAAATCTTCTCCTTGTGATTTTTTTCCCTCTCAGTAAAAATTCACTGGGACTTGATTTTCTGGCTGTTATTCGAACATATCAGTTCAACACAATCGGGTTGCCTTGTTTATAAATAAAACACCTCTTTTGTAAAGCTTTGTGTTTTTCTATAGGTTGTTTTGTATACTGAAATATTTTGCTTCCTCTCAGTTGTAGAGAATAAAGAACGTTATTTTAATGAAAATAAGCAAAAACTGTACTTGGGCCAAGGGGCCTGTGTGAAACTTTTTTAAGTCCAGAGAGATGAGATAACATTCAGAAGGGGATCAGACAGAGACCTTCCCCCAATTCACAGAAGTATAAAGAGGAGGAAGGGAGTCAGCCCAATCAGACTTGGAAAGAATCCGTTATTATAGCCCAGGGATCAGCAACCCGTGGCTCTGGAGCCGCATGTGGCTCTTTCATCCCTCTGCTGTGGCTCCCTGTTGTCAGTCAGCTCCACAATTGATAGGGATTTCGGTTAGGACAGGTAGAGGAAAAAGGATGCCGTGCTAGGAGGAGACTCTATGGTGGGGGAATCGGATTTCTGGTTGGCTCCAGAATTGAACAGGGGGCTTCCGGTTAGGACTTTTGTGTCTCTTTTAGTGTTTAAGGTTGCCGACCCCTGACCTAGGGAAAGTGTATACACAAGTCTCCTTGGAATTCAAGTTTTGTCTTTGAATGGGATCCAACTTACCTGCAATTTATATCCTTCACGCTCTGAAGGTGTAGATGTCTGATATTGTAATCCAAAGTAAAGAGCTAAAAGAACATAGGAAGCTATCTTGGATTCTGTAAGATCACTCCAACCTGATTTAACTTTTCTCTGTCAATACAAGGTGTAGTCATCAGGCAGCAAAGCGATATCTCATTTTGGGGCATCCTATCTCACGACTGAAGATGGTTATGGATACCATACACATCTTTGGAGTGGCCAACATTTTGCTTTGGTTGCAGCACTTCCATTGTGTTTTTATGGCACTTCTGTTGTATACAAAATCTGAGTTCGTTTTAGCTTTGAAAAGCTACGCTGGGTGGGGTAGGAGGAACTAGCTCCCCCTTTTGGTGAGAAAAAAAACACCTTGATGCCAGCAGTGCTACCTACAAAATGTCATTATGATGCCCTTCCAGGAGACCTTGTTATCAAAAAGCACTCCTAGATGTTTCAAAATATGGATCTCATTAATCTTGTTAACCTGTATGATCCAGGTACTTGGTTCAGCTCTTTTCTCAACCCCCTTCCCTAATGTTTTTTGATATATTATAATTAACTGCTAGTTTTGTTTGCTGTAGAGCAGGGATGTCAGACTCGATTGCATTGAGGGCTGCATCAGGGTTATGTTTGACGTCGGGGGGGGGCGCTGGTGGGTGTGGCCATGGTGGGCGTGGCCAGCTCGACATCACTTGTGTCAGGGGGGCCTGTGGTGGCCTGAGCGCTCTGCCACAGAAAACTCAGTCCCCAGCTCCGTTTTCGCTGGCAGAGGGTTGCAGGAGGCCGTTGCAGCTGAAAACGGCGGCCTTCCCGAGTTTCGTTTTTGCTGGCAGAGGGTTGCAGGCGGCCGTCATAGCTGAAAACAGCAGCCTTCCCAAGCTCTGTTTTCGCTGGCAGAAGCATAGTTGGCTGGCCCATCACTTTTTCCAGAGCAATCTTGTGGGCCAGATCTAAGTACCCTGTGGGCTGGACCCGGCCCACGGGCCTTTAGTTTGACATCCCTGCTGTAGAGGATAATAGCTTCCATAGGTTTTTTGAGCCCAATTGGGCTTTAGGAACTTAAATTAGTCTGCATCTCTATAGGTCAACCCACGTTCTTGTCACACTTACTCTTGAAAGTTGGCTTAAAAGTACCACTGGTTCAAGACAAATTATCCGTGTATCCAAAAAAAAGGGATTTGCATTCTCTTATCCCTAACCAAAGCTCCGTAACCCAACCTTTATGCTATTATTGTACAGGTATATATGGCAAAACAGTTTCCCCTAGGGCTGTGTAGCCTTGGAAAGGGATTTGCATTCCTGCTCTGAAGATACTCTTCGTTTTGTATTTTCCTCCCTGCAGATTTTCTCGGGCAATCAAGACAAACATACCCCAGCGACCAACATGTTTCATTCTCCAATCATCGCCCAGTATTTCCGAATCCATCCAGGGAAGTGCTATCGGGGCTGCACCATGCGGTTTGAACTGATTGGCTGTGAAATGAATGGTAAATGCTTCCCATTGGTCTAATGAATTTGGGCGGAGGCACACAATCTCGCATGTATAATTGGGCAACGGGGCTCTGGTGCCTTCAGATAATTTTTTTTGTTTCCATACGACGTCCTTTGCCTTAACTGGGGGACTGAGCAGAGGAAAGCAAAAGGGCTGACAGAAGTGATTATGGAAACCCCCGGAGAGGTTCTCTGGAATCCAAAACTTCATTTCGGAGCTCTCCTACTTTCCATTAAAAATTGGACCTGTCCTTCTGAGCATCTGGAGCACTTGAGACAATTGGTCAGCTTGGTGTGTACTGTAAAAATTAATAGATGCTCTATCTGCATCAAGACACCCTCTGGTGATCGTTTCTCTCTAAATGTCTGTTGTTGCTTCTAAAAATTGATCTTCCTCTTGGGGGACTTTTTTTTGGGGTGGGGGAGAGGTTCCCCTTAATGGCACCATCCTTGGGAGTGTCTTCTTCCTGCCAAACGTTTGCCTTTCACTATGTCTATAAATCGTTGTGTTACAGTGTATTTCAACACGGCAGGTTGCTCTGATCCACTGGGCATGAAGGCACGTCTCATCTCTGACCGGCAGATCACAGCCTCCAGCATTTACAAGACCTGGGGCATAAGTAAGATGTCTTGGCACCCTTACTACGCCCGCCTTGATAACACTGGGAAATCCAATGCCTGGACTGCCCTCACCAACAAGGCAGGCGAGTGGCTTCAGGTACGTCCTTGCCAGAGGGGGATCAAAGCTGACGTAAGAAGACACGGTTTTAACTGGAATCTGTGGGGTCCTTATTGTAACCATCCAGCTTCCTTGGATGTGTTGTGGCTTCTTGGCCACCAGCCCCTCCAGCAGCCGAATCAGATGTTTGGTTGAAGGGGTCTATTTTAACTGACCATCAGTATTTAATTTGAGTCATAAAATAAAGATTTGATCTTGGGGCTGTGAGGACGAACAAGGCCTTTTACATTTGGCAGTTGCTTGAGAGATTGAAAATACCTTCCTCGTCTTTCCAACCTCAAATCTTGGTCCAAACCGATTCCATTCATCCGTAGAATCGGTGAATCAAAGTGGGTCCTTCTCAGCGGGTCTCCAATTCTTATTTTGAAGTTTTTCAGAGCCTCTTTTCATTTCAAAGAAGGTTGAGCCTGCAAAGCCTTTATACCTTAGCACAAAAGGAAAGAGAGACGGGAGAGAAGCGAAAGGAGGCAAGCTCAGTCTGCGTCAGTTTTGCCTTAGTTTTGAAAGGGCAACATTCCTCCTGATCCAAAACAAACAACAACAACACACAAAAAACACAACCCACCCCTCTTGAATGCAGTTTAGGGTACTAAAGATTTCCTGTTGAGAACACCTTGTTTGAAGTTCCATAGCTCTTATTCCCTTATACTCTTCTGTTGCTCCCATCTCATTTTTTATATTTTTGATACGATATAATCATCCTGTTTATGATTAATACATTTAATATGCTGTATTTTTCTGAGTATTAGACACACCTTTTCCTTCCCAAAAGAGAATGTTGGTGCGTCTTATACACCGAATAGAGCCATTTTTGACCCCCCGAAGCCCCACCCCGGCATCACATTTTTGTGAAAAACGGGCCCATTTTTGTGAAAAATAGGGTGCACAGAGGGTTTGGGAGGCCTGCAGAGTGCTTCTGGGGGCTGGGAAAAGGCAAAAACGCCTGTTTTTGTGAAAAACGGGCCTGTTTTTGTGAAAAATAGGGTGCGCAGAGGGTTTGGGAGGCCTGCAGAGTGCTCTTGGGGACCTAAGAGGACAAAAAGGTTTTTTCTTACTTACCTCTTCGAAATCTTGGTGCGTCTTACGCACCGATGCGTCTTATAGTCCGAAAAATACAGTCTATAATACCCATTTGCCCATCATTCTAGGCAGTTTTACTTTTTTTTTTTTTAATTTAAAAAGTAACTCCTAGTTAGCTTTTTTACTTTTTACACTCTGTATAAATGGATCTACTACGGAATTCCTTTAAATCATCATTTTTGATATCTTTTATGACTCGCGTATAAATGTGTGCAGAGAGTTCTCGACTGAGAGCCACAAATTGAGCCCAAAATTTCTGTGGTTAAGTGAGACATTTGTTAAGTGAGTTTTTCCCCCCTTTTATGATCTTTCTTGGCACGTTTCTTAAGTGAAACACTAACATTAAGTTAGTAACACGGTTGTTAAGTGAATCTGGCTTTCCCAGTTACTTTGCTTATCAGAAGGTTGCAAAAGGTGATCCCATGACCCCAGGACACTGCAACCGTCATAAATATGAACCACTTTCCAAGCGTATGAATTTTAATCACTTGATCATAGGGATGCTGCAATGGTCCTAAGTTTGAAAAATGGTCATAAGTCACTTTTTTCAGTGCTGTTGTAACATGATAGCAGTATTCCAGTATTTGAGGGGCTGCCACGAAGAAGAGGGGGCCAACTTATTTTCTAAAGCACCAAAAGGCAGGAGAAAAAACAAGGGATGGAAACTAATCAGGGAGAGAAGCAACCTGGAATTAAGGAGAAACTGCCTAACAGTGAGGACAATTAACCAGTGGAACAGCTTTGCCTTCAGAAGCTGTAGGGGCTTCATCACTGGAGGTTTTTAAGAAGAGACTGGACAGTCACTTGTCTGAAACAGCATAGGGCCCCCTGTTTTAGGAGGAGGTTGGACTACAAGACTTCCAAGGTCCCTTCCAGCTCTATTCTGATTGATTGATTTAATTCTACCGGTGGAACTATTATGCTTGTTTTCTGCAGATTGATCTTCAGAAATTGAAAAAGGTGACTGGTATCATAACGCAAGGAGCACGAGATTTTGGGCACATACAATACGTAGCAGCCTACAAAGTGGCCTACAGCAATGATGGGAAAACCTGGACTTTCTACCGTGACAACAGGACAAACAGCATCAAGGTAGAATTGGGCAAAATTGTTTTGTAGGATTGGGAGTCAGTGCAGGGTCTGTCATTCATTCATTCATTCATTCATTCACTCATTCATTCATTCACTCACTCACTCACTCACTCATTCATTCATTCATTCATTCATTCATTCATTCATTCATTCATTCATTCACTCATTCACTCACTCATTTTTTCATTCATTCATCCACTGACTCCCATGCTCACTTTCTCACTCATTCAATCACTTAGTCACTCAGCTCCTTATTTGCCAGATGTCTTGCAAACACAATGCACAAATGACAAGTTCAAACCACCATGAATAGACCAAGAAATATTTATGCATTTATTTAGCAATGAACAGCAGGGTCTATCGCAATTAATATATTTTATATCTCCCACTCCAAGCAGATAATAGACCACTAATGGGCCCGGTTAATTGGCTTTTAACTATTGGCGTCTTGTTAGACCTGGGTAGGTTTCACCCAGCCTTTCTTGCCCCAAGGCAATGGACGTCCTGGGGATTTTGACACAAACTTAGTGTGCTAGAGAATTTAATTAAACTTTTTACTGCTTATGCATATGCAACTTCATTTGTATGCAACAGGAAAGGTCAACGGTTGGAATGTTTCTGGCGAAAGTCTCAAGAAGGAGACAGAAATGGCGGCATTTGGGGGATTTTGCTCAGCGGGACGGATTTGCTCAGGATTTCTGATGTTGTCTTAGAAAACGTGCATTTTAGACCTGTCAAATAAAACTGGGTTGAATCATGTTGTCCAAGGACCAGGGAAGACATCACAGCAGTGTTCCAATATTTGAGGGGCTGCCACAGAGAGGAAGGAGTCAAGCTATTTTCCAAAGCACCTGAAGGCCAGACAAGGAATAACGGATGGAAACTGACCAAAGAGAGATTCAACCT
>JANHFT010009625.1:60643-75037 GCA_032467955.1 Pseudoxenodon macrops
TAGATAGATAGATAGATAGATAGATAGATAGATAGATAGATAGATAGATAGATAGATAGATAGATAGATAGATTATTGCAGTGATGGCTAACCTATGGTACGCGTGCCACAAGTGGCACATGGAGCCATATCAGTGGGCACGCTGGACGTTTTTAAGAAGATGTTAGATAACCATTTATCTGAAGTGGTATATAGGGTTTCCTACCTAGGCAGGGGGTTGGACTAGAAGACCTCCAAGATCCCTTCCAACTCTGTTATTCTATTCTATTCCATTGGCAGCTAATCTTACAAGCAGCAATTTGTTATTGTGTGCCAGTCACATTTTGGTTTCTTTTATTAATTTTATTATCAAGATATAAAATACAAAAGAAAGTGAAACTAGTTAGGAAAATGGGGAAGGGGAAGAGAAGGAAGTGTAAGTTAAAGGGGAAAAAAGAACAGAAAAATATTTGACTTCCAACTCTTTTTAGCAAAATAGAATAAGTAATAACATTACAGCCTCAACTTTTTAGTTTCCCATCCATCTGCGTGTGTGTGTGTGTCTGTGTCTGTGTCTGTGTATGTCTGTGTGTATATATATATAAAACTCAAGGAAGTTTTTGCTTTTGTTACTTCCAGAAATTCTCAATTTAAAGAATACACTCTCTCCTTTTTCTCTTCCTCCCCCCCCCCCAGTGCCTAGCTACTGTGGTCATCATGCTGATTGGAGACACCTACACGTTAATTAATTACGTGTCCTTCATCAACTACCTCTGCTACGGAGTAACAATCATAGGCCTACTTGTGCTACGATGGAAGAAGCCTCAGATCTTCAGACCCATCAAGGTGAAAAATAGTGGGGCAGTCTGATTTTAATTCCACTCTTTGGTCTGTGCTGGTTGTCCTCGTCTTACAAAGATTCGTTTAGCGACCGTTTGAAGCAGGCGTGGGTTCTGGTTCTTTTTGCTGCCGGTTTGCTCAGGTTCGTGCCTCGAGCAATCAATAAATAGCTTCTGCGCATGCACAGAAGCAAAATCCAAAATGGCGGCGCCCACAAAGGAACCAGCTCCGTGATGTCATCACCGAGTTACTACCGGTTCTAAAGAACCAGTTAGAACCGGTAGGAACCCACCTCTGGTTTGAAGTTAGAATGGCATTGGAAAAAAAGAGACTTGCAACCTGTCATGTTTATAACCCTCACTTGTTAAAACAGTTTGGAAGCTCTGAGGTCAAATTACTCCACCTTCACCTGCCAGACCGTTAGGTATGCCCATGAATTAAGAAAAGGTAGAGACGAGCTTACCGTACGTTCCTGATCCTGGTGAGCTTTAAACGATTAGGGACTACAGTCTCCCATCATCTCCAGATCTACATGCCCGTGGCCGTCATGGATTCCAACGTGGGGTGGTGTTATCCAGAAGGGTGGCATTTGGATCAGCCAAGGCAGAAGCTCCTGTTAATCTAGCTGAGTGATGGATGGGTCCAATGTTGTCTATCAGCACAAAGGAAATTAAGGCAGAAACGACAAGTGTCTCTGTACCCTTCCAATGTTTTCTTTCCTCTTAGGTAAACCTCCTGGTTCCAATCACTTACCTGATCTTTTGGGCCTTTCTCTTAATCTTCAGTTTTTATTCTGAGCCAGTGGTCTGTGGCATTGGACTGATTATCATCTTAACTGGCGTGCCAGTGTTTTTTCTTGGCGTGTACTGGAAAAACAAACCAAAGTGTGTAAATAGAATAACAGGTAAGAAAAATAACATTAAAAACAGCCTTGGAAGCAGCATCTGGTATATCCATTGATTGCAAGATAATCCACTCATTAACTCAAGGTTGGTTGCCCAGGTAGTTCCTCAGGTGACTCACACTATTAGACGTGCAGAAATCTGCCTTAGACAAGGTCAAAAAGGTAAAAACCCATCTCGTTACCTGGTTATCCTAATCTCAGAGAAATTTCTACATTGATGAAAGATCTCCTTATTAAGACTTATCATGGTCCTTCAAAATTCACGTTCACCTTTGTGGTAACATCTATCCAAAAGCTACTTTTGAGGAGAACGGTGGAAGAGAGAGAGAGAGAAGGGTTCTCCATTTCTTGCATAATCCAGAAGAATCTGGGAAAAACAAAATGCTTAAAATCTGGGCCAGGTCCAAATGTCTTAACATTACATTATAGGCATGGGACTGAACTCTGGGCCTTTTGTATGCAAAGCAAATGTTGAAAAGAAGGACTAGAGGGTGACATGATAACAGCTCTCCAATATTTGAGGGGCTGCCCCAAAGAAGAGGAAGTCAAGCTATTCTCCAAAGCATGAGAAGGCAGGACAAGACGCAATGGGTGGAAACTCATCAAGGAGAGATCCAACTTAGAACTAAGAAGAAATTTATTGAGAATAAGAACAATTAATCAGTGGGACAACCTGACCCCAAAAGTTGTGGGTGCTCCATCACTGGAAGCTTTTAAAAAGAGGTTGGACAACCATTTGTCTGAAATGGAATAGGGTTTCCTGCTTGAGCAGGGGGTTGGACTAGAAGACCTCCAAGGTCCCTCCCAACTGTTATGCTCTTATCCTTCTCTTGAGTTCCAATGCCTTCCCGGTTAATAATAATGCCCACTCTAGTCTCAAAACTAGTATGATCACCTAGCTCTTTGATCTTTTTTTTTCCTTCCAGAATCTTTAACCCACTGGGGCCAGAAGATCTGTTTTGTTGTCTACCCTCAGAAGGCATCTCCTGAAGACGATCTACCTTTCACCGATTATCCCTCTCAAGAAGTCAAAAGACCTTAAAAAAACAAAAACAATGATACTTTTTACAGAATAAGTAGATTTTGTTTACATTATGGCATTTTATTTTTTGGCTGGGGAAGAGGAAAGAACCTTGATTTGGGTGGGTTTTTTTGGATTTTTTTTTTTAAAAGAAACAAGGACCGTCATTTGGACAGCTCTAGGAGACACCCAAAACTGTTTAGTTCTTTATCCTGAAAAGGAAGAAAATAAAGTAAAATGAGCTCAGTGTGGTTTTTTTTTTCCTGTGATTTTTTTTTACAGGCGAGTTGAAATGACCAGGTATAAAAGATATTGCTGTCAACCACCTGTTATGAAAGCCATAAAAACTTTTGTAAAGTTTCTGCACATTTCCAAAAGTGGGGCCTCTCCTCTTGCTGTGTCTCTTCTCTGAAAACCGAACACATCTTTAAGGGAACTGGTTATGACTGTCCTTTTTACAGTCCTTCAGTGGTTCTCAGCCTTTTTTTCCACTATAGGCCCCATCTAAATACCTTTTGTGGCCACGGACTATGGCCACGGACCACCAAGATTTAACTTTACGTTAACATAAATCTTTAACGTAAGTCAAGATTTAAATCGTAACATCTCTTTCAAGCCTTCGGTGGACGCCCCCATGATCACATCGTGCCCCCACCCAGGCTCTGCAGAGAACCACTGCAGTACTTCACACCACAGTACAAAGTACCACTTTACACTTCGCTACTGAGACCACACTTGTAGAGAGACTGGACTGCCACCTGTCAGAAATGGCATAGGGTCTCCTGCTTGGACGGGAAGGGTTGGACTAGATGACCTACAAGGTCCCTTCCAACTCTGTTAACAGTGTGTCCAATTCTGATCACCATGATAGAAAAAGGTAGAGACTTTAGAAAAAGTGCAGAGAAAAGCCACTGAGATGATGATGAGGGAGGCTAATTCATATGATGAATGATTGCAGGAACCGGGTATGCCTAGTCCCGTGATGGCAAATGTATGGCACATGTTGCAGAGGTGCCATGCAGCACCCTCTCTGTGGGCACATGAGCCGCTGGCCCAGTACAGCTCTGCTGTGCATGTGCACATACCTCCCGCCTGCCAGCTGGCCTTCAGGTCTCTGCCGTGCATGGGGGGGGTGCATACGGGAGGCACACTCATGTGTGGAGGGGCGAGGTACATGTGACAAGCAAATACATGCACAGGGGTTTGGGGCACATGCACAGGGGCCATGTGCACATTGCATTTTGGGGATTTGGGTGCGTGTACACGCATTCACGCGTGCTTTGGGCACTCAGTCCAGAAAAGGTTAGCCATCACTGGCCTAGTCTAATGAAGAGAAGAATTAGACAGTTTGTCCTCTTGCCAATTTCTGGCCATTTTTAAATGACCATCATCAATCATCATCATTACACAATAGGCCCATATCATCATGCAAAATCGTACAATATATCCAGTACCTGAAAAACATTGCTCAACAGTTTCTCCTTTTGTGTAGTTAAGGATTTCCTCCATCTTTTACACTCAAAATGATTTTTGAAGATCCCTGGGGGTTGCATCCAAGGATTTTACATACAGTATACTCCAATTTTGTAACTTGGATAGGAAGGCAGAAGTGACAGTTTGGTCCATTAGTTCATGAAAAAGTCAGAGAGAGAGAGAGAGAGAGAGAACACATTTACAGGATTAACCTAACCCAATTTATAGAACCAAGAGTTTGGCCATTATTTAAAATCCAGTATCCTTGCATTTGCTGAGTTTTTCTCCAATGAACACCAGGAAAACCTCATAAGACAGTTCACAGAACTGAAATGCAAAACCAGAAATGGTCAAATCTCAACATTTTAAATTGGCCTCTTTTTATATATATATATAAAAAGAGGCCAATTTAAAATGTTGAGATATATATATATAGGTCAATGGGGATACAAGCACAAGATTAAAATGGGGGAATTAAAAAAATTAAAGCGCCAATCCCAACATTACAATTGTTATTGAATGTGACTTGATCCAACCCACAATCTCAAAAAGTTGGCTTGTTATTATTACAGCGGCTTAGCAGCTAATAAAAACAATATTCTTCTGTTTATGAACCGGACAGAACCGCTGACAGTCCTGGGCATTTTTGAACTTTTTATCACGAAAGGAACAAACAAGCAAGTGGGTAAAGCTTTGTTTTATTTTTTTTATTTTTTTTAAGAAATAAAAGAAGTGCAGCTCCAAGGGCTTGGTTTTTCCCATCACATCGTTTACCCAGTGTAGACTCAATATTATAAAACTGGCAATAATTGGGATTTTTAATTTAAGCAGTCCCGGTAATCGCAGCGCAGGCCCTGTGCTTGCTCTGTCAGCCAGCCTTCTCTCGTAAAAGCTTCTGACGGGATCGTGGAAAAGCTCACATCTCTAGAAGCAGAGGGAACCAATTTTACAGACGGGCGCGAGGAAAACGGAGGGTTTAATTCGCAGCAGTGGTTTCAACTTGCATCCCTGTATCCAGGGGTCAAAGGCAGAGGGAACTGTGCGGGGTTGGGAGGACTTCTGTGAACCTGCGGAGGGAATCACTCCGAGCTACTCTTTTCCCTGGAGAAGAGGTGCAGATTGGGACGTCGAGGGACAAGAAAAGTCCCTCCCGTCTCCCTCCGGGTAATAAATGAAAATAGTGGAAGAATGGCAGCAACGTTCAGAAGTCAGCGATGCTCGGGTGGCTTCAAACATGGGTTGGACCCATTCGTGGAAGTGTTGGGGGATCTCAGCAGCGATTAGCCTTGATGGCAGTGGGGCTACCTCTGAAGGCCATCTGCTAGGAGGTTGGTGGACATCCCCAGGCAGTTGGCTGGTCAACGTGACAACAGACTGTTGAACTAGATCAGGGGTCGGCAATCTTAAACACTCAAAAGAGCCACAAAGACACTAACCGGAAGCCCCCCGTTCAATTCTGGAGCCAACCAGATAGTCCTGTTCCTCCCACCATAGAGTCTCCTCCTAGCGTGGCGTCCTTTTTTCCTCTACCTATCCTAACCGAAAGCCCTATCAATTGTGGATCTGATCGGCGACAGGGAGCCGAGGCAGAGGCATGAAAGAGCCACATGCGGCTCCAGAGCTGCAGGTTGCTGACTCCTGAACTAGATGGACCAAGGGTCCAAGGCAACAAGACACCGCCTACGTTCTGATGATCTAGAACAGAGGCGTCAAACTTAATTTCATTAAGGGCCGCGTCAGGGGTGTGTTTGACCTTTGGGGAGCCGGGTGGGTGTGGCAGGGGTGAGCGTGGCCATCGCCATGTCCTGAAGCTCTCCTGAGCTCCGTTTTCACTGGGAGAGGGCTGCACATGTTTTTGCTGACAGAGGCTCCATGGGTCGGTCTTTCGCTTGTTTCTAAGGCCAGATCTAAGCACCCCACGGGGCAGATACAGCCCACGGGCCTTGAGTTTGACATCCCTGACTTAGAAAGAAGAGAGACTTCACTACTACTGTTAAGTGACCTCTTTCCTGACGGCAAGAAACACGTCAATGTGGGCCACGTACAGTTCCTCTTTAACCACGGAAAGACTTACTTATCCGAGGATATCAAACCCAGCCTTACATACAAGTAACCAAGGTGCCAAAGAACCTCAGTAAATTTTTGAACATGTTCACTCTTTAGCCACAAATATGCAGTAAAATGATCAAGAGGAGCACAGGTGGGATTGTCAAGCTTCTAGCTCCGATACCTAAAGCTGACCTTCAGCCATGGCTTAAGCACGGTCTGTTGAATAAGCCACAACTGACTAGGTTCACACACGATACTCCCTCAATGCCATGATCTCAACAGCAATTTTGCACAGCACCTGAAGCTACCCAGGCAGCGTCAAACCCATCAGGGAGTCCAGACCAGGAATCAACTCCACGGCAACGCTAAAACTATTTTTTAACTGAGATTGGCTGTTAATAATGGAATCTTGCAAGCCTGACTGTGCTAGAATTTCCTCCCCCCCCCCCCTTATACTCAGGAGAATTAGGAAAGTGTCTGAGCCGGTTCTGCACTCTTCCTGCTTGTTTTGGACTCCATCCACGCTTTCTCCTCTCGTTGCTTTGGTAACCGATCTGGCCTACCTCTGCCAAGGTCATCCTCTCTTTACTTTTTAGAGCCGCTGTATCTATCCTCTATCCATCTCGGCACATTTTACAACTGCAAGAGGGGAAGAGAGAAAGAGGCCTTGAGGACTCTTTCTCCCCGGCTGTCTATAAAGCTATTCTTCGCGAAGACAGACGTGCTCTAAAGAAAGAGACAAAGGAGACGTGGGGGTGTAGGCAGAGGGCGGGGTGGCCTACCGCGGCACGCGCACCGGGGAAGCTAGCGAGGTGACGTGCCCTCATGGTGTCATGGCGCCTAGGACGTGGATTATGGGACCTGCGCCGTTTGCCTGGTCGCGGCGCACGCGGGCTCAGGGTGGGCTGTGAACATGAGCCTTCAGCACACCAACAAACACTCGTCATCACTGGGACTCCTTTCAAGGCCATGGAGAGGGGAAGCGGGTATTGGCACTTCCATGGAATGGCAACCAGGAGGGTGAATGCCAAAAGGTTCTTCGTGACGTGAGTGCGGGTCACCATCGGGCCGCTGTTCCCCCCGAAGAGGGAGGGTTCCGTGGCTTTCGGGGTACCCGGACTCCCAGTTTTTTAAGGGCATTGGGTGACGCAGTTCTTCCCTCAGGAGCTGAGAATGCCTGCCGTCTCCAGCTGTCCTGCCCCGTTGGTGAATTTCTGTCACTCTTTCCAGCAAAGGGTCCCTAAATGTTCTCCCTGAATCTGCCTTGTCGGCTTGTGCGAGTCTTCCCTCAGGGGCATCTTCGGCCATGCAGCTGTGCTGGCCCTCAGCGTCCAGCAGAGCAGCTGGACAAGGGCTAGGCACACTCTCGCTGGACGTGACTTCCGCTGCGTCTGCCTCCGAGGCCGAGGGGCTGTTGTTGTCAGGTTCGGAAACTCCTCCAGGTGGGCCACAAGCCTCCTCGGGAGAGGCCGGGGGACTCTCTGCAGGCACCCCGTCTGTGCAGTTCAGGATCCCGTCCCCCAGGACCGTCTGGGAGGTGCGCGCAGTGTGCAAGAGGGGAACCTGGCCTCTCGCTCGCGGCCTGTGGAAAAATCTGTTCCAGAGTCTTCCCAAACGTTGGCGGGAAGAGCTGCGCCTCGAGGAATGCCGCCTCATTTGCCGCCTCATGGCCGTTCGGATGTTCTGCAGCACGGAAGCCTGCCAAGATTTAAAAAATAAATAAATCAAATATTTCCCCTCATGGGAGCTTTCAAGAACGGATTGGACTGCCATTTTGTCAGAATGGTGTAGGGCCGTGATGGCAAACCTATGGCACACAGAGACATATCTGAGGGCACGTCAGCCGTTGCCCTATGTCAGCTCCAGCGTGCATGTGCGCACTGGCCAGCTGATTTTTGGGCTTCTAGAGGGCAAGGGGAGGCTGTTTTCAGCCTCCCCAGACTTCAGGAAAGCCTCCGGAGCCTGTGGATGGCGAAAAACAGACCCAACGGGCCTACCAGATGTTTGGTGGCTTCAGTGAGGCCTGCACACAAGCATGGAGGGAATTATGAGTGTGGGCACACGCACGCCCACTATCGTGTGCGCACCCTTTTGGCACCCAAGCAAAAGAAGGTCCGCCATCATTGGTGTAGGGTCTCCTGCTTGGACAGGGGGCGGAGGGGGTTGGACTTAGATGACCTACAAGGTCCCTTCCAACTCTGTTAATCTAACTAAGGCTTTGCAAACATGTGATTTACAGGTAGGCCTCGACTTATGATCTACAATTGACCCCGAGATTTCTAAATTGCTAAGCGAGACAGTTGTTGAGTGAGTTTTGCCCCATTTTACAATCTTTCTTGTCACAGTTGTTAAGTGGATCCCTGCAGTCGTTAAGTCGGCAACAAGGTCGTTAAGTGAATCCGGCTTCTGCATTGGCTCTGCTTGTCAGAAGGGCGCCAAAGGGGAATCACATGATCGTCATCAATCGTTGCCAAGTATCTGAATTTTGATCCGGTGACCATGGGGAAGCCATAACGGTCTTCTAAATGTGAAACAGTCACTTTTGGCAGTGCCGTTGTAACTTCGAATGGTCACTAAACAAATGGACGTAAGTCGAGGACTAGCTGTACTGTTGTTAGAATAGGAAGGTCGTATCAATTTTTGTTTTTTAGATTTGTTTTAGAATTCTTTTATTGGCCAAATATGATTGGACACACAAGGAATTTGTCTTTGGTGCATGTGCTCTCAGTGTACATAAAAGGACAAGATGCATTCGTCAAGAATCATAAGGTACAACAGTAATGATAGTCATAGGGTACAAATAAGCAATCAGGAAACAGTAACAATAAAAGTAGAATACAAGCAAGAAGTTGCAGTCCTGCAGTCAGTCATTCTGCCTCCCTTGAGATTCCCCCCCCCCATTTCTCCTTTAGGGGAAATATTCTATCCTGCCCTTTTAATATTCCCCAAGAGAGTCCATTCTCTAGGAGGGTGGGTGGCTGCTGATTTTCTGCAGTGTTAAGTTACAAGATCATTGCTGTAGTGTCCATTTGTCAATAGAATTTGCACACAAAAAACAAAACTAGAGGTTTGAAAAACATCAAGACAGCCAATTCAGTGTTTTACGAGGAGCAGGATTTAAACGCGCCCAGTTGGAAGCTATGAAATTTAGCGGGAGGCTTTGGGCCAATCGCACACCTCTATTCCCATCCCCCCCCCCTTATTGGCAAGGCTATTATGAGGACAACGCGGAGAACAATAACTTATACAACTAATCGCCCTACGTGTCCCTTTTGTTTGCATGGAGATTTTTCACTCCACTTGGGTGACGGCACTGGAAGCCTTCAACCGTACGCACCATGCGCGCCCTGCTTGGGACAGGCGGACAATGCCAGCGGAGGAGCGGCGCCGTCCTGGAACCCCTGGCCTCTCGCCACGCAAGGCCTCCAGCCGCACCCAACCCCCTCCGGTGCCCGGCGGGCGGCGCAGGCTCCGCCTCATCATCCCGACTCTCCTTGCGCCCTACCGCGGCCCCGCCTCCACTGGTAGGCCCAGGCTGCGTTCGCTTCGCCCCTTCTCGGGTCTCTCCTCTGCTGAGAGCGGCGCACTCCGCTGCCTCCGATGGGGAAAAAATCGCGGGCGGCGCCGGCGGGGCGCCGTCCGATCCTGCAACTCTCGCCGCCGGGGCCTCGTGGGGGACGGGAAGAAGCGGCGCCGGGGGACGGGGACTCGGCGTCAGAAGCGGGTGAGGGCGTCGGCGGAGTCCTCGGCTGCCACCGCGCGGTGCGGCCTACAGGCTTTGGGGTTGTGGGGGGAGGGGAGGGGGGTCGGAGAGCGCTTCCCCGGCCTCCCCTAATGAAAGGGATTGCGGGTTAAGGGCTTCCCCCGGCCTTTTGTGTGTGAGTGTGTGTGTGTGTGAGCGCAGAGCTGCGTCCTCCTGCCTTTTGCCGCGTGTGTTATAACGTTTGCCCGTCAGACGACAACAATGGGCGCCTCGGTCGCTGTTTTGGCAAGAAGCTTCAGGAAGCCCAAGCGCGTTTTTTCCGCCTTCTTTAGCTTAGCCTACTTCCCAGGCGGCCGGCGATGGGGCTGGCTTTGCGGATGGGAAATGTCGTTTGGGAAGAAGGTAACTTCTTCCAGGCTTTCCAGTAAGGCTGTCAAACTTCTGAACAAGACAAGGGCTCCCCTCTAAATCCACCCTCTCCCCCGGGGGAAATGCTGTGGAAATAACATGCGCCTGGAGACGGCGGATGGCCTTGGACTGATACTGGACTGGAATTGCCCCTGTACAAATAACGATGGGGGCAGTTGATGCCGGTATCTTTCCTCAAATATGTTTTGAGACATTATTTAAAACGTCGGGGGTGGGGAATTATAACTTGCTTTTTTCCTATGCCTTGCACTTTTGATTCTGAGGGAAATCCTGAAGCACTTATACTTAAAGATGGGGAGGGGGAGAGATACTGTGATACTGTGCTAAAATCGTACAAAACACTAAGTGGGGTGATTGACAGGCAACTTCAGTCAACCATGATCCGAGCATTAAAAAAAATAAAGGAGAAAAGTAAAATCAATAATTAGAACCATGAGTTTCACTATCAGAAATATGGTTAAAGAGTCAGTCTTTTATCTTTAAGGAAAAGGCAAGTGATTGACTATCATCCTTGAGGCAGTCCCATGACTTGATGCAGTGTGAAAAATCTATATATACTCAAGCACAATAGATATGATCTGTAGCCAGAGTTAAAAATATATTATTACTAGGCGTGTGCATTTTTCACATTTTAGCATTTGTAGCTGAAAGAAGCCAACTGAAATGGTTGAGCAGTAAAAGTATAGCTGTTTTGAAATTTAAAAAAATTAAATCTAGATCAATTACTCTTCCTGTGATTTTTGCAGTAGAAAAATCATTGAAGACAATCATTTGGATTTGAAATGGACTTTATTTATTTCCATTGGCGGAGAGAACTAAGATATATTTGAAAGTTGATTGAAGGAAAGCAATTGAATAATTTGTTAATGGTTTTTCCTTGTATCAATTTGAATTCCTTATTTTCCTGCAGTCCCATTACTATCTTTCATACAATTCTGGAGATTTTTTGAACTGTGTGTGTGTGTTTGTGTATTTGTATGTTGAACAGCCAACAACTGAAAGTAGGTATGCTTGACAAGATAGCATGGAGAGCGCTTGCTTATAAAGTTGCTAAGAGTCTGACATGATTGAATGGCTAAAGCTACTACTATATTGTTAATAATATGTTCCTTTGTTTTTATGCCTTTAATTGTTACATTTCTTGAGATATTTAGGCAGGAAGCCTGTTTTGCTTCCTGAAACCACCAATGCATGTTTTTATTATTTTTTACAGTGAGTATATTCTTTTGAAGTGTTTATGGTTTATGTTTACTTTTTCCAGATGAAATTGAAGTAACCGAAGAGGTCCCAAAAATAGCCTCAAACCCTCTTCAGGCTAACATGCCGGTTGGTCCTGTACCAGTCAAACCAACAGGTACAATATTTCTCAATTCCATTTATAATAGTACCTAAAGCTATAATCACACTATTGGCATACAACACATTTTAAATGTTACTTATTTAACTTTTTGTCTTACATTTTTCCATTAGAATCATACAGGTAGTCCTCGATTTATGGCCACTCATTCAGCGACCATTGAAAATTATAAATGAAGGAGATTAACAACAGGTCTGCAAAATTGCAGTCTTTGCAATATTTCCACAGTCACATGATTGATGACTGGCTCATGATTACAACATTTCAGCAAGCTGTGATTGCTATGTGCAACTTTCCCTGCCGGTTTCCCAGAAGAAAAGTCAGTGAGGAAGCTGGCAGGAAAGGTCACCAATTGTTCCCATTTATGTTTCTCCAGAGGAGTCCACTACAGAGCTCCTTGGCCACCAGTGCTCATCTTCTGCCCTCACTGGTTCACCCACACTCCCCAATGCCTGCCTGCAGCCCTTGCTAATCTGCCTGCACTCCCCAGTGCCTGCCCATGGCCCTCACCAGCACATCCATAACTTTCACCAGGCTTTCCACACTCCATGCACCCCTTCCCTTCTTGTCTAGGACTCCTGCCTCTACTCACTCAATCCATGCAGTCCTGGGTAATGGCAGTACCTGGGATTGCTGTCACTAAGCAGTGTAAGGTTATGTGGCACTGCACTTTACAACTTCATTATTGAATGACAATAATCCCAGCAATCTAGTTGCTATCAATCCAAACTGTAAACTTTAAACTCTGATTTGTGTAAAGCAAGTTGGATACAGGGTTTTTACAGATTAAATACTGCAGTTATTTTTCTGAATTGATTAAAATGAAGAGCATTTTCCTTTTAAATAAATGAGAAAAATATTCTTTGTAATTTTTTATTATATAGTAACAATTCTAAAAGATGTAAGTTCCATCAGATTGTTGAAACCAGAATAATATTAATGTTCACAGTATAATTTGTCAAATACTAATTTTATTTTTCAAAATTTATAATTTGTCCTAATTCCAAAGGATTCATGATAATGTACAGCAACAAAGAAAAGCATAATAACTAAATCTTAATCAAAAGAAATATGCATGAAAGAAAAGAAAAGATATAACCCATGAAAAGCACATATCGACTAGGAATTAAAAGATTATGTAACACTGAAAAAGTTCCCAAAATTTATTTCACACAATTTTATCACAATATTTTGGTGACAGCAACATTATTTAAAATCCAATTCAAGCCATCAACACATATTTTTTCTTTGCAAGGAGCTAAAATTTGTATCAGCGACATTAGTTGAAGAATCTGCAAAATTCTGATTTCCTGATATGATTCTTGGCATTCCCCAATCATGTCCTAAATTTGACTGCTGCTGTAACAGATTTCATATGATTTAGATGAAAAGATTGCATTTTCACTCTTTTGACATGAGGACAAACATAAGCGAAGCCATAAACAGCACTACTCTACATATTTTATTTATATGTTATATTTATATATACAGTAATCTTTTCTCCAGGAGTCTGGTTTTTACATAGGGATCTCCTTTCATTTTACTTTCACAACCTTTTAAGGTAGTTTGGGCTGAGTGAGGATGATTGTCTCAAGTCACCCAGTAAGTTTCCGTGGCTGAGAGTGAACTTCCCACTCCTGCGTGAATATTAACAACTACACTGCACTGGCATCTAAAGTCATAATGTAATTAGCATTGTTTTGAATTAGCATGTTGGGTAAACTCCATTTTATTTGTAAACCATGGTTTTGGCTTAGGTGTGCATACATTTTTCCAATTAACCAAGGTCATGGTTGAGTGGGGGGTATGGACTATTATTTTGCAGACAAGATATAATTTCCTTTTTTTTTTCTCTTTATAAGGGGAAGAGGGTTTTTTAAAAAGCATTGCTAGTAATACTGTATTAATTTTGCAATAGGGTTAAACTTGTTTTTACCCTTTTTTGGAGTCAAGGATTTAAAAGTTCATGTTCACTGTTTTGCTTAAACATACAAAAACCCATGCTGTGGGCTTTCAGCTAATTTTTTATGATGCAGTTTGGAAAAATTACTGGGACTACAAAATTGGGGCTGGAAAGGCTGTGCGTGGTCCACACCTGACCTAGTATGATTCATGCTTAAAAATTCAAAATATCTTCAGGATTCAGGTTTGGTAGAAAAAGTGTTTGTTATAATAGAGCTGTTAAACCTATTTCAGGAATTTTGTAAATCAATTATGAAATTGGTGTTGGGAGTTGTGCGTAATAAGTTGTCTGGCTAAATATAAGGACCTGTAAAAAAATTTTTTAGAACATTAAATTTTCTGTTTGAATAATTATATTGTGTTGCTGTTGTGGAATGCCAGATATGATAATGTTGACTTTTCTTTTAGGTGGTTTGTGTTTGCTTGGTACATATGCAGACAGTGATGAAGAGGACAGTGAGATGACTGAGAAAGCAGCACAATCTGCAGATGCAAATGGAAATAATTCAACAGACATCGATAGTACTCTAGCTAATTTTCTAGCGGTTAGTAATAATGTTATTTTGGTTCACTAATTGACTTAGTCCTTGAACTAGTGTAGAACAGGGGTGTAATGCAGCCATGTCTCACCCACTCGTGTGAGTTAGTAGCACCGGTGGCAGGTGCCTCAGCGAGCC
>JANHFT010009625.1:137268-148813 GCA_032467955.1 Pseudoxenodon macrops
CCGCCCCACCCACCTCCAGCACATGCGTGTGCGACCCCCCCGAAGCCCGTTTTGGGCCTGGCAGGCCTCCCTGAAGCATCCCGCCATCTGCAGCAGAGATCTGAAAATCAGCTGGCCAACGGGAAGCATGCACACGTGCAGTGGAGCTGAGCTGGGCACGCAGAGAGGGTTCCGCATGCCACCTGTGGCACGCGTGCAATAGGTTCACCATCACGGCCCTATAACGTAAGCATAGCTTCCAAGAAAATGGCATGCCGCTGCTTACGAAATAGATTGTGTTCATCCAGGCAGCCAGAATTTCCCCAGCCAGTTCTGGAGAAATCCTGCCTTGAGCAGGAAGTAGGACTAGAAGATCTCTGAGTTCCTTTCCAGTTCTATTTAAAGGGATGCAGCTTCTGAGTGTTGAATTGGCTTCAGCACTAATTTTGGTACCTAGAGGGTTTTTCAACATGCCAAAATGCTGAAATGTGGCAGCTGCTTGGAGTAGCTACCATTTTCAGGTAAAGATGAGTGACACCAGATTATTCAGATCAAATTACAAAAGGTCGCTGCTGGCTTTTAAACAAGATTTTAAACAAGACAATCATGTCGTGAATTCTGGCATAATTTTCAGAAGTAATTCTTCTCCCTTGTAAAGCAGCAGGATTCAAAAATTAGTATGCTCTAGCCAAAAATGTTGTTGCATGCTCCTTTTTAAACAGATAGAATTGTCTATTGCAGAATAAGACAGCGCATACAATAAAACAGAACCCTCTTACTTTTTAGCGTACCAGCTTCATAACCATATACAATGTATGGATAGATAGCCACAATACATAAAACTGCTCGTTTTAATTTAGCAACGCTATGCATCGATATACAAGTGATATCTAAACTTTATCAGAGAAGTCTACGTTGCCGGAAATACGGTAGTCTAGTTTATTTTTCAGACTGTAGCACATATAGAGCTATATTTTTCTAAATTAAACATTGGCTAAAGTGCTGTTTAATTTGACAGAGTGTGAAGAGTTCAAAAACTGCAGTGCTTGATCTCTCCTGCCTCCTTAGCAAAGCAAGAGATAAATTCGTAGCTGCTTTCTTCAACAAAGCCATGAATCAAATTAAGCATGACCCTAGTTTAACAAAGCAAATTTTCTCTTTTATTTATTCCCCCCGTTGACGTAACAGTCTGGTGGGGAGTAAAGGAAAATAACTTCAGGCTGCTTTCTCAGGGGAAAGCATTCTTCTCACTAGCTTCTGGTCCAACTTGTGATTGAGTAAGAGGCAGCCTTCAAAATATATTAAAAGGCCGCATTCAGAGAGATCAGCTCAATTTCTCCTCCAGTGCTTTGAGCAGCTTGGGTCAAATAAGACAATATTGCATTTTCAAGATGCCAGACTTCTCCCACATAAAAGATTTTATCTTTCTAGAAAGATCATCTTTCTTCATTACTGTAGTCAGAAGAATGGAATGTTGAAAACACCAGTTCATAGACCGATATCCTTCTTTTTTGCAACTTACAGTCACATTAGAAAAAAACCAAACCCATCGTGTAGAGACTTTGAGCTGTCTCAATATCCTTTTGTGTCTGGCATCAATTTCTAGAAGAGCAGTCGCACATTCCCTGGCAGAGGCACTGACAAAAACCGTACACAAGACACACAGTCAGACTGGATGGCACGAGGCTCACACAGACAATTCCCAGAGTGACTTTCTGAATCACTAATAAATAGATGCCAAGGGGCAAAGAACCGAAGTAAAAAAAGCCAAGCAGCCACACTAGGATTCTGGGGACATGATTACAGAGCTTGGAGAAAACGTCTTGGTCTAACTGGTTGGTGGAATTGACAGATTCTGAGTCCAGGCTGTGATCTGTGTAATAATCCGAGAGGGTGTTTTGGCTGGGAGTCCGGGGAGAATCTCTCTGTACTTCCATGATGGTTATCACCAGGCAGTTTGAGGAGGCCCGCGAAGGACTTGACGAAGAAGCCAAGTTCTTTGGGGTCAGGAGAACTTCCTTGCACTCTGAATTCCATGTCGACTTGTCTTTAGTTACCAGTCTGGACAAGATATTCAGATCATCGGGGAGTCCTTCTACTTCTTCTTCCTGCAGCTCCGTTTCATGCCGGCAGAAAGGGCAGCTAATGCGAAGCGAGGAGCCGCTTCCCACCTGAAGGATTTTAGTTAGGCATTTCGCGCACACTCGGTGGAGGCAGTCCAGGAGTTTGGGCTTGCGGCTCTGGAGGTTGAATTTCTGGTAACAGATTTTGCACTCCAGCTCCTCGTTCAGCACTTTTTCTTCCCCGTCAGTTTGAGGGTAATTCATCTTCCTGTTAGGCACACTGTCAAAAGAGAACAGCAGTGAGTTTCCCTACTCTTTTTCTTTTTTTAAATCAGGCCTTTTTCGTAATGCCGTCATATTTCTGTCGTCGCATTTATTTGTTCACTGGAAAAGGGGATGATTAAAATTGATTAAATCCATTCACTTTTCTCATTATGAATGTGTTATATTTAATTTCATATACATTTACAAACTTAATTTTTTCTTTTTACCTCATCCATTTTATAATCTGGAAGTTGTTTTTCCAACAACCGATTATGGGACGTATTCAACCAGAGTAATATTTTCAACTTTTGCTCAGATTATCTTCTAGTGTCATTTTCTTCAAAGCACAACTGTCATTGATTAACTCGAAAGTTGATGAAAAAAACCAGTCTTGCTTCCTGTTGTTTCCTAAGCCAAAATATTTAGGCACGTGGAAAGCTACCGTATCTTATTGCTGCCATGATATTGGTCCTTTCACTGTTGTATTGTTTACTCTACTGTAATGGCAGTAGTTTTCCAGGATTTCAGATAAGGCTGAAATAGCTGGAAATGGGAATTGAAGACTAGCTTAAAGTCCTCAAGGTTGAGAACACTGAACTAGAGTAATATTCTGTGAAATCCCACCCAAAAAGTGTTTAAACTACTGTGGGACTTCCTCAGATATATCCTTACATGACACTGAGAAGTTCGAGAAAGAGATGAGCCCAAGATGAGCTGATGAACCTTATAGATGGCAGACATCTGACTTTCCATTTTATCTTGTATCTCGGAAACGTTCATTAGAACATTACATTGTCTTCCACCCTCCTTTCCCGATTATTTGGGTGACATTGTATAGTATCTGCACTAGATAAAGGTTGAAGTCCTACATGCATTTAAAATAATGCTTACACAAGAAGTTATTTTACCCAAACAAGTATATATATATTTACTGGATTAATATCCAGTGAAAGAAAAACGAAAATGAAGCATTAACTGCTAAAAAGTCCTCAAAGACACCACTACGAAGTCCATTTGAGCAGTGCACCTATATGCATCAAGCTATTCCTGGATCAGCTGTTTTACTACCCCTACGAGCCTTCAGAATGGAATCAAGTGTGATCTAGACTCTGGTCTGACTAACCTTTCATAGAATCTAGGTTTTTATCCAGATTAGATTCAACAACACAAGTAAAACAATGTGTATCATAACCAGCTACAAAATAAATAAACAAGAAAAGCTTCTAAGGATGTATCTATGGGCTGACTCAAAGTAGATCGGCCAGTATGATCTAATCACATTTTCAAATGGTTCTTGGTATCAGGTTCGAACCCAGAAGATGTACCGGATGAAACTATTCCATCTGGTCCTGTCTTGGCTATCTTGACTCTTGCATGGGAACCTTTAGCCAAGAAATGACTTGGAGGAAATGTGCTGTTTGTGATCATATCCCCATGAAATTCAAACATCCCCCAAACCCTAAATGACAACTACACTCACATTCTTTATAATAACCAAGGTCTTACTATTCGAAGAGATGGATTCCTGTGATAGTTTCAAGCATCGAGAGGTGAAACGGGCAACACATCCAAATGCTATTGAAATATGCTTCAGTAATTTATGTATCAACTCCTGTGTGAAATTTTACAGGCTGCGTAATTCAATGTTACTTCATGTTTGTTTTATTCGTGAAAATCACTGCAAAGAGCTGACTCTCCAACTGTAGACTTGAAGCAGGAATATAGCCTTCACCATCAGAGTAGTTGCTAACTCGATCAGTCTGCATTTGTTGGCAGGAAAATACTTGTTATAAGACATGTATCTTTCCTTTCCGCCTCGATGACAGCGGTGCTTGTCTAATGAAGCATTCTGATTCATTTTGATTATTCCGAGTCTAATGCAATATTCGTTCGAAAATAGCTTAAAAAACTCCATTTGCACATCAGGCTTTTTCTAAAGAAAGCACATGAAGTGCGAGAGAAAAGAAAAAGGAGTTACATTCCAGTATTCTAGAAAGAAAACTAATACATAGCCATCACGGTAACAGAAGCATCAATTTGCAAAGCTGCTTCTCCCCCCCCCCTTCTTGTGCTTAGATTCAAGGACAAATAACCCATAATGTAGAGTCACATCTCTTTTATCATTACCTGGACAGGGATCCTTAAAACTTGACCTTGTAGAGAAGCAGGTGCGTTTAAAAAGTCTACCTTGTTCATCGTGTCTAGTCAAACCAACATTTGGCTTCGAAGCGATTGAGAACTGCCTTTCTAGGAGGAATAAAACCTAGGAGGAAACAACCACAGTCTTGCCAAGGCAGTGACATCTTTGTCGTCTTCGTTGGCAAGCTGCATGTTAGTAAACATGACCTGATCGTCTTTCTTTCGATCCCACCTACCCGATTTGTTCTCCGAACCGGGCATCCCATGACTCAGGACGAAGCAGCCGAGAGAAAGAACCATCTCCCTCTCTTGGTTACGATCCATCTGTAGCCCCTGCAGTAGCCCGAGAGCCGTGCTTTTGAACGGGATTCTGTTCCAAACTCTCACAGGTGTATAAAAAGACGGCGGCAGGCAAGCTTGGGGACATCAACCTCAAAGTGACAGAGCAAGAGATGGAATTTGCCGGGAAGACTGCTCAGTACCAGCGAGAAATGAAACACCTCCAGCGGCTGCTGCAAGAGAAGCAGGAATCTCTGGATGAAGCTCTGCAGCAGAAGAGGTAAGTTAATCCCAAGCGCCTGCCATAAACAAATTGCATCCAATTGGTTAGTGGGGTGGGTGGGGGGTGAGAATGCAGAACTTGCTGTAAGAGCCCCATCTGGTGTACTCTGTCTGCATTCGCTCTCCTTCCTCTTCTCTGCTGGATTGAAAATACCACTCTCCCTCCCCATACTCCCTCCCCTCCCTCCCTCCACCCCCAGCCTTCCAAACCTCAAAGGAAGTAATTGATTGCAAGAGGTGACAACCAGCTTAACAAATCCTGCCGGCTGCATGTCGCTGCTTCTTCTTGAAGAGACGCAAGACGGGCGGGAGTGATTAACTTTTGAACTGCGTTTTCAGTCCTTCTCTCCAGAGTGAATCCATGGTCATAGGCTGACTGATTTCACAGGGATTATTTTTTCCCCCCAGAAAGGGACTGCTGAGTCCCAGTCAAAAACCAACCAGAGAGGTTGGTTAACGATGCTTAGCAAAAATAGTTCCTGAATGGGGAGGATTCTCATAGCGAAGACAGGTAGCAAGCCAAGAATTTGGCAGCTCTTGGCTGAAGGAGGATTTTCCGTGTTAGAGTAATTCGTAAGATGTCAGAGAACGTTTTGATGAGTGTGGTTATTTTTAAGCCACACAGGAGATGGATAATAGAGCAGTTTTCTTTGCAGATCATCTGTAACCATTGTTTGATAAAATAATGGAACTCACAGTTCAAGCTGTGTGCCATCTGTGTCTATAATAACTACTCACCTGTTACAGGATAAATTGCATGATCAGACCACGGCTGATTTCTTTACAAAGTATGCACCCTGTGAATGAAACCACCTGTTTCATGCACAATGTATCACCTCCTTGTTTGGTATGTGCCTTATAGTGGAGTGGAAAGAGATGCACCAGATGTGTTCAGCGCAGCACATGCCCCCAATGTGCAGGGAACACAAATGCCAGCCTCTGACAAGATCTTTAAAAAGAATACAAAACCATCTTCCTCTGATGCAGCCTGGATTGTAATGAATTGATCATTCTGTAAATGCTCTGGCGGCCATCTAACTATGGCAGGGGTCAGCAACCCACGGCTCTGGAGCTGCAGGTGGCTCTTTCATCCCTCTGCTGCGGCTCCCTGTCGCTGGTCGGTGCCACAATTTTGAGAAGAGCTTCCGGTTAAGTATGGCATGCCAGGAAGAGACTCTATGGCAAGGGGTGAGTTTTCCAGTCGGCTCCACAATTGATAGGGCTTTTGGTTAGGACAGGTAGAGGAAAAAGGACACCGCACTAGGAGGAGACTCTATGGTGAGGGAACCGGACTTCCGGTAGACTCCATAATTGAACGGAGGACTTCTGGTTAGGAACTTTATGGCTCTTTGAGTGTTAGGTTGCCAACCCCTAAACTATGGTGATTGTTTTTTAAAAAATAAAAGCATGCCCAAAAGATGTTTAAACAAGATGTTTCCCACGGAATGGGGCAAGTGTCCACTCAGCCAACTTCAGTGGCACCTAAACCTGCAACTTAAGAGTCTCTACTTCATGTTAAGGCTGCTTTTGACTGAGAAATCGGCCTAAGAGCCTTTCCGCCTTCCAAGGTACTCTAGACCAGGGGTTGACAACCTTAAACACCAAGATTAGTCTCTTTAGCAGAGTTACCCAAGTTGGGGCATGCCAGTTAAGGAATCCACCCTTTTTAAAAAGTGCAACATTTTGAGTGTTTTACACTGCAGAGCATGAAGTATGTCGAAGGAAGATGCCATCCAGTGCTTTAGTCTATATATCACCTTAAATGTTTGAAATGCCTAATTTTAGGCCAGTTGTAATGAACAAATTGAGTGCATGAGACAGAAGAATAATTAGCATTATCTTTATTGGCTTTTTTATCTGCTCTGCAGCCAGAAATGCTACAAGAATAAGATACCTATCATTAAAATCAAAACAGGCACTGCCTCCAGGCCTATAACATAAAAAAACATAATAAAGTTTTTTTTTAAAGACGTTGAAAGAAAAAAAGACAAAATCCAGATACTGACTTTTAAAATTAACAGTATTAAATAATGACCAACTGCAGACCGGAAGGGCAGGGTTGATGGAACAGCCATCTTCTCTCCCTCTGATGTCTCCTGGTAAAATGGATTATAATGGATTAATCATTCTGTACACGGTCTGGTTAAACATCTAACTACGGTGACTATGGTGTGTTTTTTTTTAATACAAAAAAGATTGTAGGACAACGTGGTCAAAAGACTTGACTGAAGCCAGATTCCTTCAGTGCTGGGTTGAGTTCTGTTTGCAGTCTTTCTGAAATCTGAAAGGGCTTTAAGTAGGAAATGTTTCCTTCTCTGCTGCAGCCTATCATGCGAAAAACAGATTTCTCGAATCTCAGGTCAGCTATGTGGCTTTTGATCTGTGAAAGCCTTCCACCACCACTGCCCTTGTTGGAAGAATAACAGAAAGAGGGAATTATTGATTGGTGGTGGGGTTGATCTTAAGCATCTGTAGCTTGGCAACGAGAAACAGGAGTGCTGGGCTAATTTCTGTTGCTGTTGTTGATTTGTTCCCACCAGCTTACTTTAGGACAACATTTGTTGTCTGGGAAATTGTTCCCAACAGACAGAAATTTCAGCAACACATTCAAACTAATGTCAGGGAACAGACAGACTTAACCCTTTCTCCTCCTCCTCCTCCTCTAGAACACGTAATTGTATGTCTATAGAAGGAGGGATGCGTGTGTGATTGCGTAACCCTCTTAAAACCATTAAAAGTGTTACATAAGTGAACAGTGAACAGTCAACAGGCATTTTAAAGGCTCACCTCCCGCTTTGCAAGATGACTTTTGGTTGGTTTCCTTGGGTTCACATTGTATGTTCTTTGGAGAATGTTAGTCATTGAAATTACATGGGCTTTGAGTTTGTAAATCAGGGCATCAAGACTGGCAACGTCTTTTGACAATTGTGCTTGAAAATGTTTCCTTGAGGTACTGAAGCAACTTACTCAACTGCTTACTTGGGGAAGCCTAGGTCAGAACAAAAAGAATGCAAACCAGCTGAGATGGAAGCCATGCCATTTCTTCAAGGCTACGGAGAATTTTAGCCAGGCTTTGCTTTTTAAGTTTTCCATTCTTAAAGAAAAAAAGAGATGTTGTCATTTGTCTGTCGGTACAGCAAATCAATATCTTATTATTTGCTGTCTTACAACCTCATTAGCTTTGAGGAATCTCAGGAACCGCAAAGCGGATGGGGATAAATGATAACTTTATGCGGTCGTTTGTCTGTAAAGTCTTCCATCTTGAATGGAAATTTCTAGTGGGCTCAAGGGAGCTAAGACCTCCGGGAAGTAAGTCGGTTTTAGCCAGTGGGTGGTCTTGAGTATCCAACTCACATTGTAGAGTTTGCCACCAGGTGAAAGTCAGTTTTAGAAACACAGTGATGGTCACAATTGCAGCCCTCAAAAGATTTGGCCTGAATAAAATAGGATGGGATAGGGATAGGGATAGGGATAGGGATAGGGATAGAATAGAATAGAATAGAATAGAATAGAATAGAGGTGTGATAGGCCAAGTGTGATTGGACACACAAGGAATTTGTCAAATTCCACTTTTCCCTCTTGAATTGCCTTCAAGAGGGAAAAGTCCTTGCATACATAAGCCTAAGCACCCTATCATAGACAAGTAACTGTCTTGCCCTAAAACACCAAATTTTCTTAGGAGAAAAATGGAACCTATGAAATTATAAAGTAGGTATTTATTTGTAAGCTCAGCTAAATTAAACGAGAGAGTGAGCAGAACTGAATATTATTGAAACCTATTTAGACTTCTGCTCCACACATAAATGTAATCTTTGCACCCAGGAAAGGTTACATGATCATTGACATACTTACTCTTATTATGTTTTTAACCATTTACAACTAGGTTACAATTCTCAAACCAGGGTCATGCTGAACAGCACATACAATGCAGTCTTTGAACGCTACATAGGAAAAGATTGAATTAGGACGAGACAGCGCAACATTTACAAGCTGGGACAGGGCTAAGATTTTTGATGACTGCAGGCATGAATGCTTAAAAGATTTATTGGTGCAGAGATAGATTTCAAGAGCAGAAGATTATTGCAGATCTGTTCTCATCAGCAGTCATGTAATCTCTCTAATTAGGGCTGTTTGAACATGGAGAAGTGTGAAACCCAATAAAGTCCAGGCACCAAATCATGTACACCAAATTTTTCAACCTACTTCGAAAGAATGTACATAACAGCAGAATTCCTGTTTTAGATTTCTTTCCCCCCCCCCTCCTACCTAGGCTATGGGGAGTTTGATGCTTCCTATTTTAAAAAATCTTAAAATGTTTGAATTCAAACTAATAATTTAAGCATTAGTGAGCAGAAGAGGCTTTTAGGAGCTACGTGTTATTCTCTTCTGCCCTATAAGAAGATTTTCTTCTTCTTCTTTGATGTCTTGTCTTTTTTTAAATTACAGGTAGTTCTCGACTTACAACCATTCATTTAGTCACTGTTTGAAGTTACAACGGCACTGAAAAAAGTGACTTAATGACTGATTTTAACACTTAAAAACCGTTGCAGAACTCCCATGGTTATGTGATCACAATTCTGGTGCTTGGCAACTGGCATGTACTTATGACACTTGCACTGTCCCAAGGTCATGTGATCACCATCTGTAACTTTCCTAGCCAGCTTCCAACAAGTGAAGCCAATAAAGCCAGATTTGCTTAATGACCACATGATTCACTTAACAACTGCCGGGATTCACTTAGCAATGGTGGCAAATAATGGGGGTAAACTGGGGTAATGCTCACTTAATTGTCTTGTTTAGCAAAGGAAATTTGGGGCTTCAGCAAGGATTCTTTTATATTCCTAAAAAAGGAAGTGACTGCATCCCTAAATTTTGATAATCATATTAATAATGAGAATGTCAACATGCAAAGCTTTCCAGACCAGCTTTCAAGTTGCCATAAGAAGTAGAGGGTGGGGAGAACTGCTTGGCTGCCCCCACTGAAAATACATTCCACACATGCCCTTCTCATGATTGTATCCTAGGTTACCGGAGTCGGCAGGAGGGGTATAGTTTTTACAGCCCGCCAACGTGGTCCATTGGAGAATGTGATTTATGACATGCCCAGGGAGGAGACAGGGTCATGGGGGTCCGTAAATTACGTGCGGTCAGAGTAATTGTTGCTCCTAATAAATGACTGGATTTCTTTTGAAACTTGGCTTGAGGCTCATGAATTAATTAGGGCATCTTTCGGAAACTTCAAAGAGAATTTTAATGGTAAAAATTCCTCTCTTTGCATACATGAGATAAAACAGCTCACCTTATTCCAAATTGTTGGTCTCCAGATTTGTTGAGCTGCAACTCCCCTAATACATCACAAGTTGGGAGTCAGGTGTATTTCAGACAGGTGTTACACCTACAAAATGGGTCATTAAAAAAATGAACTGTATACAGAATAATTCACTCTTGCTCATTCATTGATCCATGCTGTCATTAATAAGGGAAAGGAAAGTTAAGGTAATTCTTTGTGATGTTTCCTGAGCTAGCTGCAGATAAGAGAATGAAGATATGAGAACATTTTATTGAACATTACCTTAGAGATCCTTAATCATTCTTGTTCAGAGTACACGGTGTTCCTTCACCATCAGGCAAGATACTAAAATTAATGTAATTGTTCTGACTATCCTGATTGATCGTTCACCTCCACAGTGCTGCTTAAACATGGAGGGCGAGGAGCATGCAAACCTAGCCCATCCTTTTTCTTTTTCTTTCTTCTCAGAGAAATGGAAAGTGAACTTGAAATAATTTGGGAATCAACCGCCAAAGAAAACCGGAGGATGAAGGAACTCTTGCATAAATCTCTGGAGAAGAACGTACAGAATTCGGTCAAGGCTGCTTATGAATCGCCGTTAACTGACATTTCTCAGAAAGTCCTGCTGGATAAATATGGTTTTAGCTACTGTGATGTGGAGGTGTCCTCACCACCTCAAGCTCTGAAGGAAGAAGACTAAATATTAAGGAAGTGGATGTCTCTGCTTCCTCCAAGGCAAAAGAGGATTGGAAGAAGCAAACATAAAAAAGCAAACGGGAACCTAGTCAGAAGCAAAGTATGATTTACCAGTTGGGTTGAGAGATCTTCACGGTTGTGATAAGGGATTGTTCTGACCTAGGCTTTCCCAAACTACGAAGCAGACTCCTCACCCCGATAAAACATCTTTTATTTAGGTTAACAAAGTCTCGGCAAACAGTCTTTAATGAGATTTCACAACTACAGACCTTTATCAGGCTTGGACAGTTGCCAGGCCGATATCTTCCACACGCCAGGCTGTAGCAACAATTACTTGGCAAGAAGTCAGGAACAGATCTTTACCCTCATGAATTGAACTAATTGTCTTCTGCAAAATCCCCTTCCCTTTCGCTCCTCTTTATTCCCTTTGGGAGCGGCCATTCACCATCCACCTGTGCCTTTACTCCTGAGTTGGCCCTTGTTCCTTAGCTGTTCCCTTCTCCTGGCAGCTCTGCGTATGCACACATCGGGAACAGGCTCCAGCTGTTCTTCT
>JANHFT010009627.1:6751-20074 GCA_032467955.1 Pseudoxenodon macrops
GTGGGCGTGGCAGGGGAAGGATACTGCAAAATCTCCATTCCCTCCCCACTCTGGAGCCAGCCAGAGGTGGTATTTGCCAGTTCTCCGAACTATTCAAATTCTCCGCTACCGGTTCTCCAGAACCGGTCAGAACCTGTTGGATTTCATCCCTGATTCATTAACAGGAAGGTGCAATGTGTTGGATTCAGTTCTGGAAAGTTGCTTTCTAGAAAATGCAGCGTCATGAATACAGAACCTGATTGATATGGTTTAAAGCAGCAATCTTTTATCCCGAGATCATATAATTGCTTTTTACAGCTGTTGCAACTCCTGGAAAAAGACTCAGGTGCTTTAAAGAGTTGCAGCTAATGCTACGGTAGTTTTCCTGTATGTTCCCCAGCACCCTTTGACCAGCAGTCTGGTTATTTTCTTGCATAGTTAACTGCCTATAGTTGGTGTCAAATATATCAAAACTGTTTTGTAAAGACACCAGTTGCTTTTGAAATGTCACCATGGCATCGGAAGCAATATCTATTCTGTCTAGCTGAGAAATGTGGAGTCATGTTGGTTTGGATGCAGAGCGATGAACTGAGTTGTCATTCCTTCCCTATCTGGCTCAAACTGATCAGCACAAGAAAAAAATTATCTTATCAGATATTCACGCTTTGCTGGAGAAAACAACCCAAACAAAATACTGATTTGAACCATGACTTATGGTAAACAGAATAAAATGGATAGGTTTCTTTTTGATACTGACAATGTTTTATAGTAGACTGTTTAGATGAGCTATTTCCATAATTCCTCCTGTTTTTTTCTTTCCAGGCAAGGTCTGTCCAAAGCATAATAGAATGGAATCATTATTTCTCAATACCTCAATACATTATTTTGTTGATGCTGCCAGAATTACATTAGCCTTTTCAATCACTACTGCACGCTACTATCTCATGTCTCTCTTATGCCATCCTAAGACACAAGATTTTTCTAAAATATAAACAGGCCAATAGAATCCATTGTTATTTGCACAGAAATTGGCTTGTTAGCTGAGGTCCAGTTAGCAAAGCATTTGAATATCTAGCCCAAATAGCACTGTCAACCTGAACATCTGATAAATTACCTTGTCATCTTTTATAAAAATGCTAAGCAACACTGGAAACATTTTACATCCTTTCTTGCCACAGTTGTTAAGTGAATCACTGCAGTTGTTACTAACTTGGTTCTTAAAATTAATCTGGCTACTCCATTGATTTGCTTGTCAAAAGGTCGCAAAAGCTGGCCACATGACCTTGGGACACTGCAATAGTCATAAACATGAAACAGTTGCCAAGCATCTGAATTTTGATCATATGATCATGGGGATGCTGCAAAGGTTGTAACTTTGAAAAATGATCATGTCACTTTTTTCAGTACTGTTGTAACTTTGAATGGTCACTAAATGAACTGTTGTAAGTCGAGGACTACCTGTATAAGGTTTCCTGCCTCTGTTACTGGTTAAGGTGCTGACCTAGAAACCTGGAGACAGTGAGTTCTATAGTCCTGCTTTAGGCATGAAAGGTGACTGACTTTGGGTCAATCATTCTCTCTCAACTCAAATCACCTCATAGGGCTGTTGTTGTGGGGAAAATAAGCATAATGGACGGCAAACAAACTTAATAAATAAATAAAATAGGAGGAGGGAGGAGTATTAGATTATTAGTATTAGTAGTAATTAGTATTAGAAGACCGTCTAGCCTTATCATTCTATCAATTTGTGCTGAGGTAGACTTGACAGAATTAAGGATGGCAGACCAAGGTTGCATCTGTTTTGGTCTTTCTAAATGAAGCATCTCTTGCACAGGCAGAAGGAAGGAAGAACATGGCTATGCAGTTAGTGTAATCTGGAGGCTCCATAGAAATTTCTGGAATTAATCCCCCATCTTTCCCATTAATGTTTTTCTAGATACTCATGACACCCACTGTTGCTTTTTGCCTTTTTACTTTTTAAACATATCCAGCAGGAAATATATAAGTGTATATCTCTGAGGTTAACATTAAAGCTTAAATACTTCTTGTATCTCCATGGCTGTACAAATATTAACTAATTAAATATTGCAGTGCTCAAGCGAGACATGAAAGAAACATGATTCTGGTCTTTTTTTTTATAATGATGGTGCTTTGTTAAGAATGTTCTTATTTGGAACTCTTGTAATTACTTTAATTGTCACAAATGCAGATAAAATAACAAAATCTGTTTTCATAATGTTAACTACAACTATCCAAATTTAAATCTCCCAGAAAATGCATATTTTCTTACTTCTTCTTAATTTTTTAAATTTCTTCTGGATTACAGAAGTAAGTACGAAAGATCAGAATTATTATTTTAAAATAATATTCTTTTCTAAACAACTCGAAGCAGCGAACCTTTCTAATACTCCTTCCTCTTCCTATTTTATTTGTTTATTAGATTTGTTTGCCATCCCTCTTTCCTATTTCCCCCCAAAACAACAGCCCTATGAGGTGGGTTGAACTGAGAGAGAATGATTGACCCACCTCTGGCTAAGATGAATTTGATCATTCCCGTTCCAACATCACTCTGGGGAATTAATGGTTCTTTGCTTGCTGACTGGATATTATCAGTTTCTCACCCTCTGGATTTGTCACTGTCATCAAGGGACTGGTGCTCTTCTGCCCACCGAATTGGAACTATTAGTTCCTCTCCCCAAAAATTACCTTCTACTGAAGCAAATATACTCCATTTTATCAGGCATGGCTGGGCCACGTACACATCAAGATCTCACCCTGTCATATTCTGAGAATAAGGGAGAGAATCAGACCAAATTTCGGTCTTTATTGTTTCTTTACTGAAGTAAATAAAATATTGTAAGACGGAATTATCTAAAGTTTGGTAAGCATTTTCATCTAAGGGAAAGGGGAAGAAAACGAAGGAAGCGGGAAAGCAGGAGAAACTCTCTGTAAGATCTACCTGATAAATTTCAAGGAATTGGGTTATATATTCTAAGAAAATACACTTTTTTCAGAACAAAATTATATCCATGTAAAGCAAGTTTTCACTGTCCATTGCAAAGCCCCTTGGAACTTTTTTGATATCTCAGGGATGTGGATGAGGTAAGGTAGAAAAGGAGTCACAGACAATAAAAAAAATCTGGTTTGTGAAGTGTCTCTTCTTCTTCCTCCACTTTAGATATACATCTGAACTTTTAAAAAACTTAAAGTATCCATATATGCTTTCCCACAATATACTCCATTTATGGGACATCCCTTTTTTCAACCTTTCCATCCATGAAAGAGTACAATATGTCTGCTCATATCCATTTGTATGTTGGGATTAGTTAAAATTACCTCTTTCAGTATCTGGTATCAACTTGCCTGCAAATATATATATATATACATATTTGCTACTTGTTTATTCTATAATGAACATTAGGAAGTTCTACAATATACCTAGTTCAATATGAAAGCAGGTGTGTAATCATCAAGTCTATTGATTTCAGAAGCTGTACTGTAGATATGACTTCCTAGATGCAATTAACCAACAATTTTCTAGCACTTTTACTTTTAGGCCAAATTATTGTTTGAGAAGAAGTTTCTTAAGCAGTAAACTGCTTAATTTATTCTTTGGAATAAATTCTATTTGATCAAACAGTTTGTCAAAGAAGGAAGGAAGGAAGGAAGGACATTTTACATATCTAGGTTTATTCTTTGATCAGTAGAAATACAATGATGGCATACTAGAACCCCTCAGTTTTATAGATAAATGTCAGAATAGTTACCTATTATTTTCTGAGTAACATACTTATATGCATATCTGAAAGATTTTAAATGGAGAGCACATTGTTCTGTGAGACAGAATCGGATTTCTATGAATATTTTGATTATTGTGTCACTATAAGGAATATTGAGATATGTGTTAAAATAATAAATGTACTTGAACACCATTCTTCCCACACCATGTGGCAGAGTGGCTTCCTGGTGTAAAGTAATCTGCTGTTGTGAAATTTAACTTAATTAACTCACCATGGTCTGATCTTAGCTTATTTCAGTGAATCACAGTTGCAGTATTCCACATTTTCCCCCTCAACTTCTTATTCAAAAGCAATACAGCAACCTCATCAGCATGGCAAATATTGTTGTATGTAAAATCTGGAGTACATATATGGAGAACAACATTTGTAAAGAATAGTGTGGAATAATGCCTTCTTGTTTAAAGGTGCATCATGATCAGTTTTATAAAAGCAAACTTTTATTTGAATCAGTTCCATGCCTAGCCTGCCTGGGGTATATACTACAGGTAGTCCTTAACTTACAACAGTTCGTTTAGTGACCATTCAAAGTTATAATGGCACTGAAAAAAGTGGCAATTTTTACGCTTATGACTGCTGCAGCAGCCCCATGGTCATGTGATCCAAATTTGAATGTTGGCAACTGACTCACATTTATGAAGGTATCCCGGAGTCACGTGATCGCCTTTTGCGACCTTCTGACAAGCAAAGTCAATGGAGAAACCAGATTCACTTAACAACTAAGTTACTAATTTAACAACTGCAACGATTCACTTAACAAATGCGGCAAGAAAAGTTGCAAAATGGGGCAAAACTCATTTAACAAATTTCTCACTTAACAACATAAATTTTGGACTCAGTTGTGGTTGTAGAGTTGATGGCTACCTGTAGTGAAATAAACTTAACTTACTACTATATATATAACTCCAGTTATGGATGTTTGATAGATTAGCCACCAAAGAGCAAAATTGCCTTGAATTAAAATATAATGATCAATAGGTGATATAATTCAATTTCTCTCTCTAAATACGAAGAGCATGCTTTCAGTGTTCAGGGTGGAGGGGAAATTGCTGTAATTAATTTTATGTTAATTGCTAAGTTTAAAAAACAAAACAAAACTCATTATCCCTTTATGTGGTCTAATTTCCTAATCTTGTTTGCAACGCAGTGCAATTACCACATGAAGGAAATATTTATTTTTATTATTATCAATGGCTAGGAAAATGATACAAATGTAAGAAACTGGAATTTTTTAAGCGACACACTTGTTTTTCTCCCCCTATGTGGTACTATCCAAGAAAATGCTGCATAGTTATTTGATTTATTCAAAATCTTGCAGTGCCACAAAACTCCTCTTTGTCTGGAATGCAAATATAGAAATATTAGTACACATTAAAATTGATTTTCAGAGAGTTCATACATCTTTGTAACCAACATGTTTTGGTAAGTTCTTTACTTAGAGCTACCATATTTGGGCCGCAAATGAACTAGATGGATCATCAAATGGTAACAAGGAGTACAGAGAGGTAAGATTTGGTAGACCCTTGGATATTTAGCATTCTGCAGTACAGATATGGCGGTCCTAGACTTTGGATCTGGCAAGTTTTATTTTACTTGGTGACAATTAGATTCAAAATATCTGGAAGCCATAGAGCCACTTATTTCACACTTCAAATTCATTCTTCGGAAATAATTTCATGCTCTTGGAGTGCTTCACAACTTCCCAAAGTTTCTATGAGCCAAACAAAGCTTTCCAGTAGATCTATGGGAGAAGGGCAAAACCAATACCCAACTCTCTATGCCCGTAATGAGGAAAATAAGCCACCTCTCTGCTTTGCATAATCCCCTAAAATAGTAGCAAGTACAAGAGCATTCCAGTTTAGTAGCTTAAATGAAGCACTGTGAAATGGCAGAAGGGCGCCATGTTAAGTTGCAAAAGAGTTACTCAGTTATTGGATATTTGAGTCAACAGGAGCAGACAAGGACGGGGTACTTTAAAAGAAGCAAGTAACACCTCCTGATCTTCTCTCTTTTGCATACTGTACTACAATCTTTAAAGATTCAAAAACCTGTTTTGCAGGGGTGAAATTCAGCAGGTTCTGACAGGTTCTGGAGAACTGGTAGTGGAAATTTTGAGTAGTTCGGAGAACCGGCAAATACCACCTCTAGCTCACCCCAGATTGGAGTGGGAATGGGGATTTTGCAATATCCTTCCCCTGGAGTGGGATGGGAATAGAGATTTTGTAGTATCCTTCCCTTGCCACACCCACCAAGCCAGCCTACCTAGCCGTACCATGTCCACCAAGCCATGCCCACAGAACCGGTAGTAAAAAAAAAATGGATTTCACCACTTGAGGCAGATGATATATTTATGCCCCACGATCTCTGAAGCACATTATTGGGATATATTTCAAAGAATTGCACATAAGTATATTTAAATTTTTTCACTTAAATGTAAATGCCTGGGCTGAATTATTAAATCTTAGTTTAGTTCAGAAGTAGGCCAGAGAATAGAAGCCTAAGAAACACATTTAAAAGTGGCGCAGACTTTCTGGTTGTATGTGACTGCATTATGTAATCTGCACCCTAGGACTTGTTAGTTTCAAAGGCTGAGAAACTGCTCCTGTAGAAAGAAATGACAGGTTGCCCAGATACAGACGCCAATTAAACCATTAAACAAATATACTAGTGAGCAAAGACAGTGTATTGCAGGGGTGTCAAACTCAAGGCCCACAAGCCGAATCCAGCCCACGGGGTGTTTAGATCTGGCCCACATGGCCGCCCTGGAAACAGCAAAGGAATGGCCCATGATGCCTCTGCCAAGGAAAATGGAGCTTGTGAGGGCCACATGAAGCTCTCCTGAGATCTATTTTCGCTGGCCGAAAACAGAGTTCGGGAACCCATTTTCTCTGGCAGAGCACTCAGGCCACCACAGGTGCCTCCAACACGAGTGACCTCATTCGTGCTGGCCACACCCACCCTGGCCACACCCACCCAGGCCGCCTAAGGTCAAACACAACCCTGATGTGGCCCTCAATGAAATCTAGTTTGACACCCGTGGTGTATTGGGATCTTACTCAAGCTGAAGATCCCATGCATGGGGCCTCCCTTCCTAACCATTTCTCTCTTCTTCTACCCTCCTCCCCCCACATTTTCCTGGTCCAGATGTAACTCCTAGCACAATCGGAAACCCATTGCAAAATGGTGCTTTACGTCTTTGGAAGGCTTTCCTGAATCAACCATCATGGCAACATATCCACAGCTTCCTGGTAGCAAAGAGGCAAGCAAAAAGCATTCTGCTGCTGACTTGTACAAGGAAAAAACAGAGTTGGCCAGAGTTGCACTATTGCCAATCTCTGAAGCTCTCTGCTGTTCAGATAGTTCAGGAGGATAGCTGAAGCCAGATGGTGCACCAAGAGAAGAAGGCTAGTTTTCTAGAGGCTGTTGGACAGGTTGCAAACAGCTCCAGCTGCAATTAGTGAAAATGCGCAAAAGCTGAAATTGTGTCAGACTTCCAACATCCAAGAATTAGTCATCCCAGAATGTACTACTTGATGATGGACTTCCTATTATAGAGCTCTAAAATGGAGCGTAAGCTAACTATAGTTGCCAGGGATTTGGCCCTCAACACTTTCCAATTGCACATTTGAGAGAGCACACCTGCCAAATGGCCTGCAATGCCATCACTTCCAGGAGCTCAGTAAGAGCTCTTGTAGTCTCTCTTTCTCTCGTGGGTGGGTTATTCTTTTAGACAGTTTCATATAAGATGCACAATCACATGAGCATACTTTATTTGGTCACTGTCACCAGGAATCTCTCCTCTTATCCTTTTCTGTGATATTTAGAGATTAAAGGTAAAGGTTCCCCCTCGCACATATGTGATAGTCGTTCCTGACTCTAGGGGGCAGTGCTCATCTCCGTTTCAAAGCTGAAAAGACAGCTGAAAAGACTGTCCAAAAATGTCTCTGTGGTCATGTGGCTGGCATGACTAAATGCCGAAGGCGCAAGGAATACTGTTACCTTCCCACCAAAGGCATTTTTCTACTTGCATTTTTACATACTTTCGAACTTCTAGGTTGGCAGAAGCTGGGATAAGTAATGGGAACTCACTCCATTTCGTGGCACTAGGGATTCGAATCGCTGAACTGCGGAATTTTCTGATCGACAAGCTCAGCGTCTTAGCCACTGAGCCACACATCCCTATGTTTAGATATTAGATAACTCTATTAATCCCTAGAATCTATACCAGGAATACATATATTGTATATATGTACAAAGAAAATATTGACTTAGCAATATTATATTTTTCCAGGAATCGTTTCATTCATCTTGGCAGAAGATAAAACTTCCCACCTCATACGAAATCTTACTGACTTTTAGCCATCAAGTACAGAAATCGTTCCTTAGGGTTTATTGGGTGCTTGCCCAATAATTCCTCAAATAAGTCCTGTTAGTACATATTGGTATAGTATATTCTCAGATTATTTATTTGTTATTTATTTATTTAACTTGTATGCTTCCCATCTCACCTTGAGGTGACAATGTGTCTTACAATGATGAAAAAACAATAAAAAGATGAAACAATGAAAGCAATAAATAATAATATTAACTTATCCTAAACTTGACAAAGATGGGGAGGAAGGTAGCAAGATACACGCAAGGATAGATATGGTCTTAGTCCATTAATCACCTGCAGAATGATGGGGCCTCATTGGTTACATTACTTTTTATCATGTTTGTGTGCTCAAAGAAATTCAGATATCACCTGGAAAGGAAAGCACTATGAATCAGTATATAAGTCTAGGTGCTATTGCTATTATAATTGCATTCCACTGGAAATACAGTTAGTCTTCACTTAATGATGGTAATTGAAGCTGGAATTTCTGTCACTAAACACCACAGCCATAAAGTGCAACGCCACATGGCTGCACCGATTAGCGAAAGAAATCCCAACACTTCTGGCTGCTGTCCTTAAGCAAGTGAAGACATTACCTGATTGCCTGACTGCCTCTACAGGAAAGCCAACAAAGAAAGTTACAAATGGTGATCACATGACTGTGATATGTTGTGACCGACATAAGCATTAGGACCAATCATTCAGTGCTATCATTAGTTGAAACATTTGCTGAATGAGTGATTATTAATCAAGGACCTGTATAAATAATAGCAAAGCCCCATCAGAAATGGTTAAAGGATCTGGATATGTTTATGATACCCAGATCCTTTAACCACGGGGATGACTGAATTATGATAGTATTCTTGAAACATTTGAAGGACTATCAAACAAAAGAGAGACCATACTTATTTTCTATTGTTTCAGGAAATAGGAAGAGAAATGAACTTCTTGACGCCATGAATATTCAGCAATGGAATAGGCTGCCTTCTTTGGAAATTTTCAAACAGAAGCTGGAAAGTCATCTGTCAGAGATACTATAGTGCATTTTCCACAGAACAGATGGTTAAACTACAAGGCCTCTATGGTCCCCTCCAACTTTATAATTCTAAAGTTGGCATGGGCTTCCCAAAAAACTGTCAATCAGTCTTCCTGAAGCTATTTTTCCAAGATGGTTGGAATTACAGCTCTTGACATGCAGGGTGGGAATTGGACACACCTGAAATGTACTTTAAACCAATAAACAAACTTCTCAATTCTTCTATCTTAGTGACACCATTCCTTACCCCACATCATCCTTAGCCCATTTATACCCAGTCTTACTAACTGAGCCATGTTCCATCAGAAATGTCCATGTTCCATCTCCTAAAATACATGGATTCATTGCTGCTTTCATATTCCCTGGAATGCAATGTTCTCTGCTCAAATGTGTGATAGCAATATGAATTGGCAAATGTTTTAATTACAATTTTTGTGTAGCTTGTAATGCAGTGTGTGGGATGCTCCTGCACTTGCCTGCTTGCTTTTTCTTTTCCTTTTTTTTAAAACCCCAGTGAAGCATTCGTTCCAGTTATAGAGAATAAAAAAAACTCCCAATTTTGCTCTGTTAGATAATCTATTAAATGATGAAAGGATGTAAAAGGAACCTTAGAAACAAGCCCTAATGTCATCTGGCTAATGAGCAAGAAAAGAAAAGAAACCACCAGCATAGCTAGTTCTTTGTTAAACTCACAGGTGGATGTGAAGGAGTTGAGCTGGCAGGTGTATGTCGGAAGTTTATTCTGCAAGGACGGTACAGACTCAGCTATTGGTAGAAATCCAATGGACTACATCCCAAATGTCTCAATGGATAGAAGGTTTCATTTTGAGTTCTTTGATTACTTGAAAAACACCAAAGAGAAAGGGGGAAAGGCAGAGTCTGGACAAGGAAGCCTCAGTAAAGCAATAGTACAGCCTACTGGTAAGAAGAGGGAAACCCAGACTGTGTCCTTCAATCTTTCTAAACAACGTTCACACAGCTTTAATGAGTTCTGAAGTCTCTCAACCCAATGAATTTGCAAACATCAGTATATTATGTTAGCCATTTAGAACTATGCTACAGGAACTGATTACACAGGGTTGGCATAATTTTGTTTGTGTGCTTGATTTTATATTACACCTTTTCTCCAGGAGTTCAAAGGAAGCAGCAGTAGCAAAAACAACAGCAGCAGCACTGTGTGGGGAAGTGGGCTGGAAGGATTTGAGCCAAACCACCCAGTGGGCTGCTGAAGAATTAATGAAGGCTGGGCTTGAACTGAGATTTCCTCCTTCCTAATTTAACACCACAATTGCTCTTGTGTATAATCTGAGGAAGATAACGGCCAATAAATAAAACTTAACAGGAATAAGAGAGAGAAAAAAATAGTACTTTGCAAAAGCTCCATTTTCTCAAAGAGTCAGGACAAACATACATTTTTCCCCCAAATTTACCAGCAATTTTGGCTTCCTAAAGGAACTATGGGTAACTGTCCCAAGTTCAGAGGCCGCAACTCACTAGCTGAATCATCAGATAGTGATAAATTTACGATACCAGAAATGATTAAAATGCATTTTTAAACTATTGTTTTACTGTTTTTTCCTTAGATTTTAAAAGATGGAAATAGAATTAAAGGAGAATTATGCCTCCCCACAATGAGGGGTGGGCACATTCTATAGCAGTGATGGCTAACCTTTTCGGGCTTGGGTGCCAAAAGGGTGTGCGCACATGCAATAGCGTGCCCGTACCCATAATGCAATGCCTCCCCCCATGCATGCACATGCTGCCCACCCCCCATGCATGCACGCAGGCCTCATTGAAGCCTCTGAACTTCCAGTTGGCCCATTGGGCCGTTTTTCACTTTCCCCAGGCTTCAGGAAGGCTTCCATAGGTTCGCCATCAGGGTCCTATAGTTTGTCCTAAACTAGTAGTATCCAACTTTGGCAACTTTGAGACTTATGGACTTCGACTCCTACAATTCCCCAACCATCCACAAGTCTTAACATTGCCAAGGTTGGACACTCCTGTCCTAAACCATGGAACTGGATAGGACCATCTAATCCTATTATCGCCAATAAAAGTTGCAAAGTCTAGACTACCTGTTGCATGTACCATAGCATATAAAAATCTTGGAGCTCTATACAATGTCAGGCCATTCATGAGACTGTAGTGATTTAATTTCACAATAGTTGAGTTTGTATATGTCTGAGGTTTTAAAAATAATCTGCAGGACTGTAACTTGTTGCTTGTATCCTTTCTTATTGATATTGTTTCCTGATTGCTTATTTGTACCCTATGACTATCATTACGTGTTGCACCTTATCATTCTTGACAAATGTATCTTGTCTTTTTATGTACACTGACAGCACATGCACCAAAGACAAATTCCTTGTGTATCCAATCACACTTGGCAAATAAAGAATTCTATTCTATTCTAAAAAAAAGTTTGTGAACATTACAAAGTCACTTTTTTTTAGTAAAACATATTGGGTCTTTATGATTATAATGGTTTTTATGCATTTCTCAGCTCTTCTGTTAATATCTCTTCATTTTAGGATAATGTTATTAAACTGAATTTCAAAAACACATGAAAATTTAATTACACGGGTTATGTGGCACAAACTTTATGGCGGAACAGCATATAAAAGCTCATGGAAATCAATATTATTTATTCCTTCTTCCAGTCAGGATCACACGGGACAAAACACAAATAAAAATCTGTATGCAAAATTTATATGCATAAAGCTAATAAATTAAGCAACTCCATGTAAAGAGATTTCACAACAGATTTTCCCCAAACCTCAGTAATGAAAGAATCCAAAAAAAAAAAAATTACATTGTGCAGTATGAAACATTTTTTCCCCTCATAAATGTCCACTCCAGACTATTCTGAAATCCTTTACAATGCAGGTAAGTGAAAAGGCACAGGATGGCCTTTGATTAGCTAAGGTGCTGTACATTTTTGATATCATCTTCAGTGTCAAGGAAGCGACATGATTCCTTCCAGACTCACCAGATGGCGCTGTTCAGAAATCTTGCAGCACCTACACATGAAGGGAAATCCTTGACAAAAATTAGGAAGTAGACATACCTCTCAGCAGAACTATCTTTGCACTATAGCAAATAGGTCAGGTTTTCCATAGAAACCCCAATGCTTGGAATATTACACAGATACCTTGCTTTGGTCAATGACTTTCAGATTTGTCTACTTGAATGACATTCCACCCTGAAGGAGCTCTTTTTCCCAAAAAAGAGCTTCGTCTTCTACCGAAGGGGAAAAAAAATCTCTTTAAAAATATCTGTAACGTTTCTTTGGGTATTTTAACAGAATGGACATGGCTGGTTCAGGTGCACCCTGCCTTGATGCTGAATAGATCCACATGTAGTCTCCTAAAAGTCTTCCAATTTGCATCTGTAGCCAAATGATCTTATTTTTCCATCCCGACTGCAAAATACTACTGGGCTATATTTTCTTGATTATTTTTTTTAGAAGATTTAAATGGGAAAGGGATCGAATGCATTTTGCAAAAATTACTAGAGACAATTGACAGTCTTGCATTTCTGTGATGATATATAGGCCATCAAGCTGCACAAAGACACTGCAATCTGATCTGTTCGGGCAACAAAAGCTGACGTCCAAAATATGAAGAGAATTGGGCGATTGTCCTGGGCCAGGGTGAAATGACATTACCAGACGCAGGGGAAGACTTAACAGGCAAAATGCTTTCGACAGGCTGCTTCTTATGAGCAGATTCAGTGCAATGAAAGAGAAAATAACACACACACACAAACACACAAAAGGGGAAAGCCAAAGGGCTTGAACTCCAGGTTTAGAAGATAGTGGCAATGGGTTTCAGTTTCCTTTACATCTGTTTTTGGGATATGGTTCCCTGAACTTAAATCTTTCCACAGTCTTTCATTTGTGCATCCATTTCCCTCACCCGGCCTGCCAAGCGCTTTAAGGAAGAAAGAAAAAAGAAAGGAAGGAGGGAAGGGAGGAAGGAAGGAAGAAGAAACTTCAAGCATGCATGAATGATGATTTATTGGCCCAAGATATTTGAAGCCTTATGAGATTTATTTATATATATACATAAAATATGCAGAATTCATTAGCAGCATCAGCAGTCATATTTTTATGCAAACGTCATTTTTGGTTTCTA
>JANHFT010009627.1:24074-34281 GCA_032467955.1 Pseudoxenodon macrops
GTGGTGACGGGGGGGGACTGGTTCAAGGGTGTGGCCGGCCAGCCAGCTTACCGGTACGGCGAACCAGGCCACATGTCCGGTAATGGTTCTGCCGAGCCTGACTGAACCAGGAGCATTTCACCCCTGTGGCGAACCTATGGCATACGTGCCACAGGTAGCATGTGTAGCCATTTCTAAGGACATGTGAGGCGTTGCCCTGTCAGCTCCAGCGCGCTTGCATGTGCTGCCCAGCTGATTTTCGGCCTTGATTTCAGCCGTTTTTCACCCTCCGGAGGCTTCAGGATGTTTCCTTGAAGGCTCCGGAGGGTGAAAAACAGCCCAACAACCAAACCGGAAGTCCCGTTGGGCTGTTTTTCACCATCTGGAGGGTTCAGGGAAGGCTTCTGAACCCTCTGGAGGGCAAAAAATGGCTCAATGGGGGGGGTGTATGCGCACGCGCACATGCACAGTGCAGGGTCCGGGAGGGTTGTGTGCCGGCACTCGTGTGTCATTTTTGGCACGCAAGAAGAAAAAGGTTAGCCATCAGTGTTCTAGGGTATGGATACCCCAAACCTTTTCCCTCTCTCCCCCATCCAGCTTGGGAACACACAGTCTCTTAATCTGGGCCTCTGTCTGGGAAGACACTGCATTGGCCAAATACTCGCCTTTGCTGCTGCTGGTAATATTCTATCACAGGTGAGTTGGTTGCCAAGTACCTGAAATGCAGTCATGTGAAAAACCCTTTTATACTAACAGATTAACAGAGTTGGAAGGGGTTTATTTAACTCTTTATTTAACTACTGTGAATTCATAGCATTCACACAGAGAAGTCCAGGCAAAAAACCCTTCCAAGGGTTAACTGCAATAACAGACCTTATCAGTCCTTAGATAATTGGCAAAGTTGTAAATTAATTCCTGGCAAGAAGTTTATGAGGCACGAACCATGATAAGCAAATCTTCCAAACAAAATACGAACTATTGTCTCTTGCAACCACCACTCCCTTTTTTCTTCTATTTGTTCCTTAGCCAGGGAGGGGCCATTCATGTGCCTTTCTTCCCGAGTCGGCCCCTGTTCCTCAGTTGTTCTCCTCTCCTGACAGCTCTGCGCATATATGCGCTGTTCTTCTTCCCCACTTATCTCTCACTCCGAAGGCAGCTGGGAAATGTCAGACAGAAATGTCTATCTCTGGTTCCGATGGCAGAGCATCCATCAGAGCCTTCCCCTGACTCCAGGACTGGCCCAGGTTTCTCCCTAACCTCCTCTTCGTCCGAATCTGGCGGGCCACAACACACACTACTTTCTTAGTGTCTAAGGATCAACTGAATTACCTCAGATGCTTTTCCTGACATTTGTCCTCATGTTTCCTTTCCCCCCTTCTCCAATGTATGATTGCCAGTTGCCTAAGGAAATTCATATTTCTGATAAAAGGAACCCTAATTCATGAAAGTTTACATTTAGTAAGCAGATCAAACTGTAAGCTTTTTCTCTTTTGGCAGTATGCTTATGAACATACTTTCTGTGTATTTTGGAAAATTGTTCCTCTCCTTTATGTAATTTCTTCCACTGCATTCTCTAGGGATATCATAGCCTACACTTAAAATTTCTAAGCAAAGTTCTTGTAACCAAGATCGGTGCCTGCAGAGAAATAATAAAAGAGCAGACAGCACTTCATATTTGATCAGGCAGATTAACTTCCTAAATTGTGCTAAGTTTTTAGACAGTATTTATTTGAATATTTATATCTCATTTTCCCTGATGTATCTCAAATAAGAAAAGCTGGCCTCTCTAGTCCTTTCACCTTCTTTTCCGGAACAATTGAAAGGTATAATTATGATACCTAGTAAGAAGGTAAACATGATACACACACACAACAAGTCACTATTGCTGCCCTCTTATCTCCTTTTTGGCAGTATTTGAGATATCCTATCCTGTCTTGTATTTCCACTAACTTCCCTCACAAAATTCCTCATTCTTGATTGTTGATCTAGTCATAAATTCCTACTTCCTTTTAAAAGGTGTTGTCTGAGATTAAGCAGTTGAGAAATGTGGCTCCGCCCACAATCACGCCAACAGATTAATAGGAGAGCTGCAGCTGTGAGCTCTTCTCCTGCCTAAGGAATTCTGGGAGTTGAAGTCCTCACATCTTAAATCTGTAGAAGTTGGGAAATACCCTCTTAGGTTAAGTGCTCAGCAAACAAACAAATGTGTACTCTCTCAGCCAGAATGAGATACAGCTTCATACAATCAGCCAAACAAACTTTTTCTGAAACCCAGCAAAGCAAGCACTACAATTTACCAGCTCCCTTACACTTTATCACAGTTCCTTTATTCCGGCATATGAACCTTCAACAGCCCGAGTGAAAGTGAGTTATTATCTGAGAAACGTGGTAACATTGGTCAAGGATTCCCTGAGTAGAGACTACCACTGTTTACAACATTCTGAGTAATTCCGCTCTTCAAATTATGTAGTTGACGGCAGCCATTAGCTGCTCTTAAAGAACCTGGTACATGGCAATCATCCTTGCCAAATATGTGGACCTTCAATTCCAAGAATCAATTCCCATGTTGACTAAGACGGTAGAAGGGTATCCAGAAGTCAACACAGGGAGCTGATATGAAGTGTAATAGGGGGTGGGGAAGAACGGGTCTCCCATCTTTTTGAACAAATGGGTTTAACTTTTAAAGCATGGTGTGATTCTTCTCATAAAATGATCATCTTGATAAAGGAGGTAAACTACCCCTTCAACCTTTGAGGTGTTTTATTTATTCATTTATAAGATTTATATGACTTGCAATAGTGGCGAATATCTATAGCTTGAATGTAGGATGAGGATGAAGTTTCGTTCTCTGAACTTGTAGGTTGGTTTCCGAACGTTTCATTACCAGGCTAGGTAGCATCTTCAGTGAAGTTTAGGGGACATCAGTGTTCTGTTTCCAAACATTCCCTAAATATTTGGAAACCAATCCATAAACTCGGAGAATGAACCTTTACCCTCATTTATATGACTGCCCACCTTAAGCTGCAGTTCTGGGCAGCTCACAATAACAATAAAGCTAATAAACAATCATAAAACAGTAAAAACAGTAAACCATAAAACAAATTAATTGTCCCCTTGGAATGCTCCAAACAAAGCAGGCTCAGTTGCTCTCCTTTCATACCAGTAGTGGGTTTCAATTCTCTTTGCTACCGGTTTGCTATTGGCAGTGCACATGCACAGAGACATCCGGGCAGGTGGCTGGGGCAAATCTTCAGACCCACTCAGCCCAATCAACGGGCAGGATGAATACCCATGCTGGATGCTGTCTCCACGATATGGAGAAGCAACTCACCACTGTTCCATGCTATCTATTCCATCATCCTGCCCTGCCTGCTATCTTAGTAAAGGTACCAAGGTCTTAACAGCCTTCCACATGACTAAAAATATGGGCTCTGTTGAATGGCTAGAGGGAAGATGTTCCACAAGGGAGAAACAGCCACTGAAAAGCTTTCTGTCACCTCAGCTTATTTTTGACTTATTCTTCTGGGCAGGTATGCATTTCCAAACAAATCAGTGCACTGATCTATCTCCCTTTTAATTTTATTTTGCAAGAATGTCTCCAAGCTACTGTATGTGGAGTATAGCCGTGTTTTTGGAAATAAGATAATGGTTGAGCAAGTGTGGCACGAAGCAACACTTTCCTGGTTCCTGACAAACCCACAAGGTTATAAGCAACTGTTGTTGCCTACTATGTGAGGAAGTATTTGGCACCACACACTCTTTTCATGTGAGTAGGCGGTTCTTGAGAGAGAAAACAGAAGTGTTATAGGAAGCTACATAAAAACAGGACAAAATGTTGCCTTGCCAGTGATGAACCCTTGGTAAGCTCTAAAAAGGTGTCTCTAGCCTTCTTAATGTGTATTAGGCACATTCAATCATTCTACAACGAAAACAATGCTGTAGTAGTGTTGTGATACTTTGAACTCCATCACAGCAAAAAATAAAGCATACGTAACTTGTCGCATATGCTTAATCCTTAACAGCACCTGCAATTGCTTCCCTTGGGTGATATTTGATATAAGTTTACGTCTGTTTAGTTACGATGTTCTTTCTTCTTTACCCCTTTTTTTTTCTTCACAAGGTAATTTCATTATAAAATTAGAATGCAACAGAAAGATGAAAAATGCAGAATTACCCACAGTGAAACAGTGAATCATGAAGATGACAGCACTTGCAGGAATAGCCAAACTAACTTTCATAGAAAGACTGGAAACCCTTTATGGACTTTTTGCTGAAAATGGATAAATATGAACTGGTGATTTATGAATTTATTGATTAAAAACAGCTGTACATAGGAAGATGGAAACTGTATTATGTAACCTAAGAGGGTGGAAACAGTATTAACTGTGTTTGCAACTGGTGCAAAGAAGATTGGAAGATGCTTCTTTCAATATTTCTTTTGTTCTTTCATTTTTTTTCTTTCTTTCTGGATTTATCCTGTACTTCACTTTTGCTTCTATCTCTCTTTCTTCCCTTTTTAAAAATATCCCTCCCACTTTTTCTATGTTTTATAATTTCCTGTACTTTTTAACTTTTAAAAATATTTTTCTTCAATAAATTTTATGTAACAGTAGAGAAAATGTGCTCATTTGAAAAGATGTTTTCTCCTTTTGCTTTCCATAATCAAGCACACTGTTGGAGAGCCATCTTAGTCTATGATAGCCAAAAATCAGAAGTAATCTGATAGTATGTTTCTTTGAAAATATAACTCTGGGAAACTCACTACAGAGTGAATTATGAAACATCAATTTTAATTATGTCAATATATTGAGAGAGGAGCTTCAGTGTGATGGATTTAAACAACACAGAAAAACAGATCTGTAAAATACTTGTTTTTAGCTGAACATAGTGCAGAAGAAATTCTGGAGGGACAAAAAAAGGAAGAATGTATATAACTCTTAGATTCAAAATTACCAATCCTCTGCTTAAGGATAGCTTTAGAGAAGTATTTCATTTTCCTTTTATGAAATATTTGCACCCACTAATTGTATTTTGTATACTTTATTATCAATCTTGGGGAAATGGCTCGCTGATTCTTTTTACATTTCTTTTCCACAAATGCCGCAAGTTTAGAGTTCTAGTTCTCCTGAGAATCAAGGAGATGTAGCTAGAAGTTGAAAAAAATTGACAACCAAATCTAGTTTCTCTGTGGTTTTCAGGGATATTGAAAAGCTAGAATCTTAGTGAGGCTAATCTTATTTAGCTTGCAATTTAGACAATCAAAAAGAGAATTTTATTTCATTTTGGCCAAGCCGGCTGACATTACAGGCCTTCATTGCAAACGCCTACTCCAATCTCAGTCTTGCATTAAGCATGTCTCCATTTGTCTGTCTGTGTTGTTTTGTAGCATGTTGGGAAAAACTGCTCCTATGCTTTCATCATCCATTATCTATTCTCTCATACGATGAAATATAATCAAATTGACTTTATTATAGGTAGTCTTCTGGAGGGGCAGCTGTAACATAAACAACAGTCTTGGGGCTGCATAAAAAGACAAACAGATTTGTTAAAAGCTTTCATGGATTAGAGCCCAGCCAATAAGCTTCGGTTGCAATCAGTTTGCTGGGCTTTAGGGAGCCACAAAAACCCTTCTATTTCTATTCAACAGACAAGCCCTCTGGAATTTGTAACCATACAGAATACCAGATTTAGTTTAAATGAAGAACTCCTGCCTCTGATAAGATTTTGCTCATAAAAATAAGCTTCATTATAAATGGTTTATCATCCATAAATAGTAGAAAAATTGATTGAATCAGAATCAAATGTAGCTCCACAAAAGCATAACAACAAAATAGTTAGTGAAATTATTAAGCATGACACCTGCAGCCAGGAAAAATACCGTGCCCTTTCATTTCCCTTTTCAATTAACTAGTATGGTTACAATAAAAGCCCTAACTTAGATAATACAAAACATTGTTATTTTTTATAATATTAGACCATAAAAATGACAAAGCAGCATGCAGCCAAATTGACCTCTCTCCAGGTTTTAAGTGTTAAGGTTGTGATTTTTAATATATGTAATAGTAGACTAGTTTTATGCTGGTTCATGACTGTAATACAGAGTTGATCAAACGAGTTTCAGAAAATTACCAGTGGTGATAGTAAATCTCAAAGATGTTGAAACTGCATGCAATCTGTATTTTACCATTGTGCTACAAAGTGAGTCCATGAGGAACAATGTGGTTTTCCTATTCCTTCTATTGCTGTTATTAGTGATCCCGTATAGTTAGTTCTTGCGTACAGTATATTTCTGCAAGGAGATCTATGAGAAAGCAGCCTATCCTTTGTTAGCATCTAGTAAACCATACTTGCAAGTACACTTACTTGCAACAAAATGTATTAGCCTTGGCGGCAAATGAATAAACTGAACCTGGAATTGTATCTAGATATCTCGATTAATATCTACTATATCAATCTAGATGTCACCTCCTCAAATTCAGTTTTAACCAATCAAAATTAGAAATAAAATCGCATCAACTCGGTGAAAATGTAATATGGCCCTCATCAATGAATTTGAAACTGTGCCGTATAAAGTATATTTGAAATATTTTTTAATGGAAAATATTGGGCTCCTGGTCACTTTCAGACTCCAGTTATAGCAAGTGGTGGGCTTTGCTGTGGGTACAGATCCTTAGTGCCCTCTAAACTCAGCTGATATTAATCTGCCTAACAGTATCCTTTATTTGGACCAATTTTTTTCTGTATTAACTCTTCTATTAAGTTTTCAGGATCTTTGCCTATTTGGCTGTATTAGAGTTGTTTCTGGAATCCATGTTGACCTTGACAACACAGTTAATGAAGTCATTTTCATTTGCTAGAGTGGTAGTCCTCAGCCACTGGAAATCCCCAGAGAACAAAGAGAAGTAAATAAAGAACTGGTAGATTAAACAGCCTCCAAATTGTCACATATATATTGGGACAGAGCTCTGGAAAAAAAATTAATCTATTTTGAGTATATCTGTGGAGGTAAACAGAGATCAGTTCAATCTTCTATGTAGATGTGCAGTTTCAATTAACATTGCTTTTATTTGTGCATTTGTATTGGAGGTGGGTTCCTATTGGTTTGGACCGGTTCTATAGAGCAGGTAGTAAGCCGCTGGTGATGTCAAAGAATCGGTTCTGGTCCATGGATGCCGCCATCTTTTTTAATTTTTTAATTTTGGGGGGAATTTAAAAAAAAAAAGTTTTCCGGGTCATTCTAAATCATTCAATTTTAGGTTGTGATCCTTCATGCTATCTTTCTGAAATCTTCAGTTATCATCTTTATTGGCCTTGCTCATAGGCAAGCTCATGCACCCATTATATCCTCTCCTTTACAAAAATTTATGCTAGTTAATGAAAAATTTTCTATTTTATATATTCACCACTATTGCAAAGTTTTCTATATAAAAATAATTTATCCCAAAGGCAAAAAATAATATAATTTAACCTGAATGAAACAATTCTGATATTATTTTGAAAACTGTTTACTGCCTACTTAGTTATTTCTTTGTTGTTTTTAATGTTTTTAATGTATTTATTCTATATTTTAACCTTTTATAATATTGTTGTACCAGATTGTAAGCTAATCAGAGTGACAAGATGGACAGTGAATAAATGTATTGAATAAATAAATGTAATAAATAAAAATAAAAAGTACAGCCTGTTCATCAGCACATTTTAATAAGGACAAAGGATTTTGTTGATAATTGCAGCACATATGTTGCTTAGAATCAATTACCACTGAAGTAGCATATAAGCCCCAAAAATATGCACACTCTACACACACAGATGTTTACAAAACGTTTTCCAGCAAACCAACTTGAGGCAGAAGGGAGGAAAGAATATAAAAAAATGTGCTGTCATTCCATTGTTTATTAACAATTCTTTGACATGCTTTTGTCTTGAGTAGAAGAAGGATGGTGGCCTAGCATGTGTGAGGTGGCTTCCTCACTTTCTAAAGGGTCTGAATTACTACCGGACATTCTCTATGTATTTATTGTAAAATGAAGGAGGGGGAAGAGGAAGAGGAGGAAGAGGAGGAGATGATGATCACAAAATGACACCAATAGCAGAGAAGGCACATTTGTCATTGATTATGATTTTGCTGCTTTCAAAAAAAACCACTCTAAATAGCTTGGCTACAAATGAGGCAATTAATTATTCTTGAGCCACGTTATCAATGAGGTGTGACATGCCACAAACTGTGAGCTCACCTTAACATAAAGCTGCTGAAATTCCTCTAGGTTCAGTCTTCCACTAGGGCAATCTTTTAGAAATCCTTTGTACCACTGCTTGAGTTCATGTTCATTAAATTCCGTGCTCTTCACCAGATCTTCCATCACTTCAGGAGCCAGTTTGCTATTCTGCTTCCCCATTATGCCTAAGAAAAATGAAAGAGATATTATTATACGGTAAGTGGTTTGTACTAAAGGACAGCTAGCATTTAATCACTGGAATTATTTTGAAGCCAACCCTCCCTAAAGCTACCTTTGGATCTCAATCCCAGGTACTACCCTGTTTCCCTGAAAATAAGACCTCCCTGGATAATAAGCCCAATCAGGCTTTTGAGCGCATGCGCTAAAATAAGCTGTCCCCCCAAAATAAGCCCTCCCCAAAACACAGCAGCAGCCATGCGGTGACCACACTTGCCGCTTCCTGCACCTAAAAAATAATAAGCCCTCCCCGAAAACAAGGCCAAGCGCTTATTTTGGGGGTCAAAAGAAAATAAGACCCTGCCTTATTTTTGGGGAAACACAGTAGACTGCTGGGGTCTGTTGTTCTTACAGCACTAATTAAGACAAGGTGTAGGCTTTCAGGAGGGTTATCGTGCACTAGTTTCAATGTATATGAAAAAAACCAAGGTTGTTTATGTATCTCCTTGACCTCATATCTAGACCTTTGAGGTCTACTGTAGATGGTTGATCATCGCATACCACATTCTTCTCCTCGAACGGTACAAAGAAAACATTGTGTGTTTCTTCCAAAGCAATATGCTTAATGCATGCAATAACTAGTTCCAAGTGTCTTACTTACCCAAGAGATAAATATATGGCAGCAGTTAGGAGAAAGAAAGCAAGGTTAGGAAAGGATGATTCTACAGAGAAAAATGTTTAAGTTCACAGTGGCTGCAGCATTTATAGAGCGAAGGTAAGGAAAGCTTTTCTTGCCAGCAGAGCTTTCAGGAAGAGAGGAAAAGTTATTCCCTTCACCTACTCCAAGTAGAAAACATGCATATTACCACTTTGTGCATGCCCCAACGTTCACCTGAACAGTCCTCCTTCCTCTTCCTGGCTTTGTACTTTGTGGAGGTGGGCTAATCGTGATGGAGTCTTGTGGCATTGACAGGTGGCCGCTATCAGAGTCTAGGCGTAACCCATTCTGCACAGGTGTTCCTTTGGGAGAGTTTTCTGCAAAGACACTCAAGGGGGATTTGGCCACGAAACCGTTCTGTTCTCTCTCCGGCACCCCGTCGGATGTCTTCACCGCTAAATGTGCCGATTTACTTTCAAGCAGCCATTGGCTGGCTGGCATTTCCTGCTTGCTAGTCCGGTTGGAAATCTGATCAAACTCTTTCCCAAAGTAGTCTATGTCCCCGTTCACACCACTGTTCTCCATCTTCTGACTGGAAGGTTTTAAAGAAGAATCAAGGGGAGGGGGTGCCAATTGGTCAGCTTGCGTGAAAGGATCGTCCCGGAAAGGGTCAGGACTGGGGGTAGGAAAGAAGCTGAGGTTTGCAGAAAAAGCGTTTTCAGGCAAGAAAGGCGGCTGTAGCTTTGGCAATGGCAGGGAAGGCGTGATGTCGTTCAAGAAAAGGTCCTCCCCTTTGAGAGAAGTTGGAAGGGCCTCAATCTCAGAGTTTAAATCCACTAAGAGGATCTCTTTTTCCTCCTCCTGTTAGGTTTGGGAAAGAAGACAGATTAGCATGTGTGCAAGTAGTCTCATGAGCACTTGATTAACCAAAAAAAAAAAAAAAAGATAAGCAAGCAGATTTGAAATGGATTTTTTTTAATATAGAAAATGTGCGTCTGATGACAGAAAGGCTGCTCTCCTTTTTTATTTTTAAACTATCACCTTACTGTGAAGTTATTGAGCCAGATGTTCAACCTCAGTTGGGATTTATAATGAATAATAATACATCAAACCCAGAAGCGGTATTCAGCCGGTTCAGACCGGTTCCCCTGAACCAGTAGCGGAAATCGTGGGTGGC
>JANHFT010009629.1:8241-27441 GCA_032467955.1 Pseudoxenodon macrops
ATACGACAAAGCAATTGCAGAAAAGCAAAATCTCTGTAGCTTTTTTCTACTGGATTTTCAAAATTGACTTTTTAAAGTTGTGAAAAATTGTAATATAGCAAAGAAATGAAAGTCTACCACAATATTTGAATGAACTAAAAATTAAATCTGTTAGTAGTTTAAAAAAGAAAAGAAAATTAAAACTGATTTATTTGATCATATTTATAACAACGTACTGTATGCTATTACCTCTAGCAACCTTTTGTGGACATTTTTAGGACTGAAAAATGTGATATTTTATGAATTTGTTTGCAGATAAGAGATGGAATGAAAGAATGAATGGATATAACTTTAAAAGAGGTGACGAGTCACTAAATTTGTTTATATTTGTGATGGAGATTGGAAGTCACCACTTTACACATATTTTTCTCTTTCCTTACTGCATACCTATTTTTCCTTTTTCCTTGTACTTTTTATTCCTTATAGTCTTTCTTTCTTTTTCTTTCTTTTTCTTTCTTTTTCTTTCTTTCTTTTCTTTCTTTCTTTCTTTCTCTTTCTTTCTTTCTTTCATTACATTCTACTACTATAATCAAAATTATTAACAAAATTATACATAAAAAAGAAAAAAGGGGGAAAATAAAGTAAGGACAGAAAATTCTTAATTTCCTTTATCTGGTAGTGACTCTTGGGAAGCTAAGATGTCAAGGCAGAAGAATGCCTAAAGGCTATTTGTCATGAATTTCTATACTGGTAGTAACTTGGTGATGACGTCATGGAGCCGGTTCCTTCGGTGTCTCTGTGGGGGCCGCCATTTTGAGTTTTTGGACTGCTGTGTGAGCATGCGCACGCTTCACGCATGTGCGTGAGGCACAACCCTGAGCGAACCAGCAGCAAAACAATTTACAACCCACCCCTGCTTTAAGGAATGGCTTGGTTGCTTAACTTTGCTTGATTTAATAAGTTTTCTTTCTGCATCCCAAAATGTTTGAGATGCTAGCCTTTGAGGTACACAACTCATCAATTACTTTTGTTGGGCCCAGCTGTTGCCCAGATGACTAATTCAGAACTGAAGGACTTCCTACCAAGCAAAAGGTTCCTTTTCCCTTACTTCCTTTGCCTATCAGAATAGCCATCATTTGGCAGTTGCTATACTGCCATTCATCCAATTTCCTCTCAATCTTTATGCTACTAAAAATAATTAAAGTACTCTACTAAATTCCCATTAAATCTTTGCTATTGGGAAAAAAAATCTAGCATTCTGGGTTTTAGAAATACCTATTCACAAAGTATAATGCAAGAAAACAGTCAGACTCCATTCCTTGTGTTAGATTTTAATGAACTTAAATTGTAATGCTAAAAACACATCTATTCCCACTGAAAATAAGGAGCATTCGTCTGAACTTAAAGGGACGCTCTATACATCGTAAGTTAGACTGAGATTGCAACACTATTGTATTTCACCACAAGGTTTTGACACAATAGCTCAGTCAGTCTGTATGTGAACAGCCCTCTGTCCAAATCTGTATTAGGTTAGCAAAAGTTTTACAGTGAGTCTACAATAATGTAAACTGTATGCAGTTTACAGCAAAAACAATTGAAATTTACAGAAAATCATCTATGAATCTGAAATTAAAAGAGGCTTTTCTATTTTTTACTATTCAAGTAAAGTCATATTCAAGGTTTTATTGGCTGTGTTGCATTTCTACTCATGTAACTGTTGGATCGCGCAGTAAGGAAGACTCGAGTTGCAGTGAACAGTCAGCTCTCGTTTGTTGATTCAGGTGGTAGCAATATCCGGACTGCCGGCAGGCTGCAGGGAACCCGCTTTTATGGGATTCCCTGATTGCCTGCCAGTCACTGACAGTACTTTATTTTCCCCGCCGCTAGTTCAACCAACCAGCGGCGGTTCCTGGAATTAGGCAGTGGGAGGACACAACAGTAACAGCACTAACTAAGCAGAAACTAAGCATGTAAAATCATAATAATGTAATACAACTATAGTAGTTTACTATAGTGGCTAGAGTTAATTCCTAAGTGTATATTGTATCATATTCAATCCAGCAGGCATCACCAGTTTCAGCCCTGAATATTGTTAAACACATTTACTCCTGAGCCCTATATTCCTGAATCATTCATTTCATTCATCAATCAAGTCTTCAGTTCCACTGTGTATTGTACAGTCATCTCAGATGTGTGTTTCTCAAGGGATTGAAAATAGCTGAGTTGCTAAAAGTCAGCAAAACACACCAAAATAATCCAGTAAAAGTTTAAAAAAAATACTTATGGTACAATGATATATTTACCTACCTATACAGCAATGTTCTCTGAATAATTCCAGGTCAAGTTATTATAACTCAACAATTCAACCACCAATGTTGCAAATATTGTCATTAATGTTTAATGTTAATGCAACAAAAAGGCAAAATGAGAAATAATGGATGGAAACTAACCAAGGAGACAAGCAATTTAGAACTACGGAGAAATTTCCTAAACAGTGAGAGCAATCAACCAATGGAACAACTAGCCTTCAGGAGTTGTGGGTGCTCCATCACTGGGAGCTTTCAAAAGAGACTGGACAAATATTTATCTGAAATTATATAGGGTCTCCTGCTTGAGCAGAGGCTTGGACTAGAAGATCTCCAAAGTCCCTTCCAACTTTATTATTCCATGTTCTATGTTATATGAACTGTTCCAACATGATGTTTTAAATGTTTGATACAACTTAGTCAAAAACCATCCCATGATGTCCATTTTTTGGTTCATGTCATGATACTGTTGGTGTATCTGTCCCCACCCTTGACTTTTATGTGAAGATTTTGTCCATTATGCCTCCTGAAGTTTAGTCTGTTCCATCTAATTTTCCATAAGTCATTGTTTGAAAACGCATCATATCTTTATTGACCACATGCAACTTTCTGTATGTTAATATGTGATCTTTCCTACATCTCTATGCAACTTGCCACTATTTATTTTTATTTTTAATAGGCCTGAAATGCTATAAACTTTTCTAAAATACACACACTATTACTGTAGCATCCTCCCTCAGACACTGTGCCGGCCGACGTCATCAGTTGCTGAGCCTCCCATCGGCTGAGGCGCTCTAGCCAGCTGGCGGGAAATCCGACAGTTTCTATTGGCCGTTCGTCTGACAGCTCTCGTATAAATAGCTGTCAGATGGCGGGAGTTCAGTTCAGGCTAGTTATCATTGTAGTTAATAAAATTGATTAGTAACTAAGCCTGACTTGCCTCAGTCATTCCCTCAGCCTCATATATAATACAATAATTACAATTTCCTTAAATGTGTACATTTTTAGGTTTCAAGAATTACTTTAAATAATGAATTTTATGTTCATCCATTATATGACAGAATCTGTTTTATTGGCTCACAGAATGTCCTTTGAATAAGATGTTGGATGAATTTCTTCCTACATATCTACCAGAAGATTAATTAGATGTATAGATAATGAGAGACAGAGATAAAGATAGAAACAGAAAGAAGGACAGAATGACTGACAGTGGAGATATGGACATTGTTATCTTCAAATTGTGATAAAAGGCTTTCAATTTTCCTTCTCCAACTGAACTCTCTTCGTTTGTGTATGACTAAGGAGACATAGCTAATCAAACCCGATGTAGAACTTCAGAGAATGACTCAGCTCACAAGTAAATTAAAATGACAAGAGTTACAAGTATCTGTACAGAATGAAAATATGAAGAAGCTTTTAGTCAGCAGTGCTTTTTTGCTTCAAACTTCTACATAAAAATAGATATGAATATGTAAACCAGCTGCAGAAATGTTTGGTTCCAATTTTCATACTCTTAAAAAATGGATTAGGATCACAAAACCAGGTGTGAGTACTATTTTTGAGCACACATTTACCAAGCAAAATATATTATTAGACGCTTTGAAAGGATAATTTTAAACAGAACAATGTAGACTTTGATAAGATACTGAATAGAATAGAATAGAATAGAATAACAGAGTTGGAAGGGACCTTGGAGGTCTACTAGTCCAACCCCCTGCTAAGGTAGGAAACCCTACACCACTTCAGACAAATGGTTATACAACATCTTCTTTAAAACTTCCAGTGTTGGAGCGTTCACAACTTCTGGAGGCCAGTTGTGCCACTGATTAATTGTTCTGTCAGGAAATTTCTCCTTAGTTCTAAGTTGCTTCTCTCCTTGATTACTTTCCACCCATTGCTTCTTGTCCTATCCTCAGGTGCTTTGGAGAATAGCTTGACTCCTTCTTCTTTGTGGCAGCCCCTGAGATATTGGAATACTGCTATCATGTCTCCCCTAGTCCTTATTTTCATTAAGCTAGACATGCCCAGTTCCTGCAACCATTCTTCATATGTTTTAGCTTCCAGTCCCCTAATCATCTTTGTTGCTCTTCTCTGCATTCTTTCTAGAGTCTCAACCTCGTTTTTACATTGTGGTGACCAAAATTGAATGCAGTATTCCAAGTGTGGCCTTACCAAGGCATTATAAGGTGGTATTAACACTTCACGTGATCTTGATTCTATCCCTCTGTTTATGCAGCCTAGAACTGTGTTGGCTTTTTTGGCAGCTCCTGCACACTGCTGGCTCATATTTAAATGGTTGTCCACTCGGACTCCAAGATCCCTCTTACAGTTACTACTATTGAGCAAGGTACTATATATGCTGTACCTGTGCATTTTGTTTTTCTTGCCTAAATGTAGAACCTTACTTTTTTTCACCTTTGAATTTCAATTTGTTAGATATCGCCCAATGTTCAAGTCTGTCAAGATCCTTCTGAATCTTAAGCCTATCTTCTGGAGTGTTGGCTATTCCTGCCAGTTTAGTGTCATCTGCATATTTGATGAGTTCCCCATCTATCCCCTCATCCAAGTCATTAATGAAGATGTTGAAGAATACTGGGCATAAAACAGAGCCTTGGGGTATTCTACCGCATACTTTACTCCATGTATATCCTCCAGTATATCCTACACTGGTTTCTGTGAAAGTTGGCAAGATCCACAATCATCTAATTTGCCTGAAAATCTAACCCCATTCTTATACTTTACCCCTACAAAAAAGGTTGTAGGTGCCAGTGGATGTCAGTAGGAATCATATGCTGGATAATGGGAGGATGGTCTCTCTCTCTCTCTCTGTCCCCGTCCCCTCTCCATCCCTTTCCCCCCTCTCTCTCATAGTATGGGAAACAGGATTGAATGAGGATCCTTGGAAGCAAGAAAACCTGTTTGATTGTGTAGCAGGGGTGGAGGGAATAAAAGGAGGGTTTGGTAGGAAGGGGAGGAGACAGAGAGAGGGAAGGAAGAAGGGGCTTGGCTGGGGGGGAAGAAAAAAAAAGCAGGAAGAAGAAGAGAGGTTTTGGTGAGCCAAGCTGAGGGAAATAAGGGAATAGGATAGCAGAGGCTTTTGTGGACCAAGTCTGAGGGAAATAAGGGGATAGGATAGCAGAGTCTTCTGTGGGAAATGCCTGAGGAAGATAAGGGGATAGGATAGCAGAGGCTTTTGTGGACCAAGTCTGAGGGAAATAAGGGAATAGGATAGGAGAGGCTCCTGTGAGGCAAGCCTGAGAGAAATAAAGGGATAGAACAGTGATGGCGAACCTATGGCACGTGTGCCACAGGTGGCATGCGGAGCCATTTCGGAGGGCATATGAGGCACTGCCCTGTCAGCTCCAGCGTGCTTGCACGCACTGGCCAGCTAATTTTCACCCTTGATTTTCAGGAAGCTTCCTGAACCCTATGGAGGGCAAAAAATGGCCCAATTGGGGGGGCCGCATGCGAATGTTCAGTGCAATGTGTGTGTGTGTGTTTAAGGTTGTGTGTCGGCATGCGTGTATGCGCTAGCATGCGCACGCTGCCATTTTTGGCACGCAAGAAGAAAAAGATTCACCATCACTGGGATAGGATATCAGAGGCTTCTGTGGGCCAAGCCTGAGAGAACTAAGGGGAGAGGAAAGGAGAGGCTTCTGTGAGGCAAGCCTGGGGAAGAGAAAAGTTTGAGTGAAAGAAGCCAAGTAACGGAGGAAACAATGGAGCACAGGCCATGGAAGGAGAGCCCAGCAGGCAGTTCAAGAGAGAGTGAAGAGAGGAAAAAGAGGAAGAAGCTTCAACCAGCCACCTGAATACCACCCCATCACATGACCTGCTTGCTGAGAGGAGGCTGACCACCACCCCATCACGTGACCCTGGCAAGTAGAGGGGCCAGGGTGGACTGGTAGCCAGACAATGAAGGCCAGGAGAACCCAGACTCCATCGACCCTTACGAGGTTAAGTGTTACAATTAAAATATGACTCAAGTGATTCTTGCATCACTGTAATCAAAGTCTAGATTCACTTCTTTTTACTTTCAATGGAAGAAAATAGGAGCATGGCTTATCCACATCAATGCAAAGATCAAAATTCTAGTATCACATACCCAGTGAAAGCAATAAAAGGGGCTGATTTTAATAGACTTTATAATTCCTAATTTCTACTCATAATTTCTTAATGGTTTGCATAATCTTTGTCCCCTCCCCCTACCATCTCTGGTATTGTAGTGTTTCTTGTACATGTTTACCTATTTGTCATAGGTAAGGGAAGTGTGCATGTGTGCAGCAATGTCTTTAACTTTGTATGGTAATTCTTTACTAATAGTTTCATTATCAGTAATCTATTTCTGTAATGCAAAGGGGGGAAAACCAACTTTTTGCACTGATGAATAATGTACAGAGTGTTAAAACCAGTTCCTACTTTGAGAGCTGAAAAGGATGTAGAATGGTTCTGCGTAACACTATACTTTCCCCAGATTATCCACTGTTAGATGCTCCATTGTTATGCTGGGCCAAAATAAGAGAGGATGGTTTATTCCTCTGACAGGAATCTAGTTTCTCAGCTCCATTCCAAGGTTACTGGACCGGGCTGGTGTACATGTGTAGTTGAGGATTGAGGGTTCTTTCAGTACTTTGAATGACAGTCTTACAAACCATCTCACCAGGGGTAAAGAAGTTCAGTATTTATACTTTCTTTGTAAATGTTGATCTAATTAACCTTTGGCAGAACTATCTTTGCCTGACATTTTATTTACTTATTTATTCAAAACATTTATAGAGTTGTCCATTTTATATCTAACTCGGGGCGGCTCCAAATCAACAATTAAAGTAACATTGATAAAAAACAACATACATACATACATACATACATACATACATACATACATACATACATACATACATACATACATGCCTATTAATCCCATAAACATAAAAAAAACCTGGCACCAAAATTAAGCTTCCAACATACTTGTTACAGCCTTTCATCCATCTCTATCGCTAGTTTATATGGGCAACCATCAACGCATAAAAGAGTTCTACCACTGCCAAAATCCTTGTCATGTAGACAAAAACATGAAGTTGCTGTTGAGAGTTTTCTGGGCTAGGGTGGATTGACCTTGATTTCTTTGAAAAAGCCTTGGGTTGTGCCAATCTGGAAAAGCAAAAGAAATTCCTTTTGGATTATAACCATTTGGTAGATTTTCTTCTTCTTCTTCTTTCAAATGGCACCCAGGGGTAGAACAGAGACCAACATTAATTGGAAGGAATTAGGATGAAACCACAACTATCATTTTAATTCCCAACCCCATGGCTACACTTCTGATTATGCAGTAAATGTTTTTTTTTTAGTTACTTAAAATGCAGTGTTCTATGTAGCCATTCAGAAAGAAGCTTTACAGTATTGTATAATACTTCTGGGTACATCATGTTCTGTAGCCATGTAAAGATTCTTATGAATGTAATGTAGTGTAATGAAGTGTATGACATAAGTATATCTCATTGGACTTGATCTCTAGCAGAGTTCCCAGCTGAATGTGATGTGAGAAAAGCTACTCTGTTAAGTCCCATTGAAGTAGATTTCTGAATGTTTGGGATTGGATTAGTGAAATCATCAGATCTCCCCCCCCCCACTTACTCATCATATGCTTATTCATCTTTACTATGGAACCTATCAGTATTGTAGCACAGAACTGGAAGACTGCAGAGGAAGAGAGCCAATCGTTTGCAAAGGATAAAGCACCTGTTCCTCCTACTTCTGCAGAGAGCACAGTGCTGTGTGAGGCATCAGCCTGTTCTGTGTGCTATCCACAAATCAACTGCATAGCAAGTAGTCACAGAAACGGGCAGCCGCACAAATGTTACTTCTTGATTTGGCATTGTATTACTCATGCTGATACAAAATAACCGTTAACTAGACATATTGCCAGCGCTAGTGCACCATATGCCTCAGAACTCTTATGGTATTTATGCTTACCTAAATTAAATTAGCACATTTCATGCATGGAATTCTTATCCATAACAAAGAGAAAAAATGTATTCCCGCAAAGATGACTGTAGTAAATGAGTAATTTGCAGAAGTCGTGTTCCTTCTGTCAGTTGATAGAGTTGTTCATTTCAGCCTAATTAATTGCCCAAAGATTCCCGGTACATTAACTATTGTTGGCTGATTTTTAAATGACCATTATGCAGTACTTTACAGTTGCCTGAAGCAATCTGAAGCCACAGAATATATTAGAACAAAGTATAAGAAGGAGGTGGATCAGTTTTGGAACTGTTGTTCCAAATGTTAGTTCTCAAATCCTAAAAAAACTAATTTTCTCTTTCTGTCTTTTGGAAATGAATCTTCTTCATAGATTTAAACAACCTCCAATAATAAAAACCAGGACTTTTATTAATTCAACATTTCCTTTCAACTGTGCAATTTTCCCGCTTATGATATCTTTCATGTTAGTTTTGAATTACTGCCTGGAGATTCCAAATTATTTCTGCATGCAGTGAGTGAGGACACCATAATTTTCTTGTACTTGTGGACAGGGAGAGATTAAAGATTGTTTGTTACCCATATCCTTCTTTGTATATATTTTTCCTGGTGCTAGTTTTCTAAAATGGACTTTTGCAATAGTCTCTCTCTGTTCTTCCTCTCCTTTTCTCTCTTATATGTGCAATACACACAGTGGAAGAACAAAATGTTTTTTTTCTTTAAAAAAAAAGAATTTGGTATGACTCCAGTTCCTTGAAAGTGCCATCATAGCTACCAGCATTGATGTTCCCATGCTTCTCATACACATGAGCAAAAACAAAAACAAAAAACAAAGTGATGAGCATAGTTCTCTGGCAGACTCTTCCCATCACAATGTATCAACACCGACTTGATTCCCCTAAGATGCGTTACACAGCAATTCCTTTGTGTGTGTTGTGCTACAATTCTTAGGTGGAATATAACTTTGCTAGTGCACAGGTCTCTGCGTGCTTCAGAAATTATTCAGAAGTGCTTCAAGCCTGCTTTAAGAGCTGTGTTCCCATTAATGAATCAACTCCTTAAAGCTGAGACACCTTTTCTTGCAGGGTCTCAAAGAAGCATAGAAAAAACACAACAACAATCTCAGTCTACCTTAATGAGTAATAGAATAGAATAGAATACACTCACGTATGCTTAGGTGCATTTCCTCTGAATCAATTTCAAAGCACCAAGAGATTTGTATTCTGCAGGGGATGGCTTGCTAAATTAGGAAAGGCTTTATAGCTTCAGTTTTCAAAGGAGTCAAAAGTTGTTGTTTTTTTAAAGCACCTTCCTGCATTTTATTATATCCTCTAATAACAATGGGTCTAGGCAGAAAAAGAAAAGGACAGTGGCACTAATTGCTGTATCACAGCAAAAATATCAGAGCTGTTAGTTCTAAAAGATACCATATTAACATGGATAATTTCTACAATGACTGATTCTGGGTAAACACATTAGAAATGGTCCTAAAGGCTTCTTTGCAATGTAGAGAATACTAATTCCTCTTTGTTTGGTCTTTAATAGATTATTTGCATCAATTATTACAGGGTCATACAAAGGCAGTTGTACTTGATGGGTATTTAGATTTTATCTTCCAGTTCCATTTTAATCTTCCTGCTCTTTTGCTCTGCTTGCATTTCTTATTATTAATTTCCTTGTCTGTTTTTGGACCCTATTCTCTTGGCACTTTCATCATAATATCCACTGCACCCTATAGAGGCAGAAGGGAAAAAAACACCTTTTAGAGGTGCAGCGTTGCTTAGCAATGCCATGTATCCTTTTTTTTGTCACCGTCAGAGCTGTGATAACTTGGTTTGTCTTGTGAAGCTGACTAGAACACCATTTTACTACATGTTCAGGGTTTGCCTAATTTTTATAATAAGAAATGGTATGGCCACCTGCATTGTCAAAAAAGAAAAAAGGTAGCCGAAAGAGGCAAACTCTTTCCTCCTTCAGCTTTGAGAATTCAACAAATTTTTCCTTTTGTGTTTGAAACTGAATCGGCAATATTGTTTCCATAAATATTCAAAACACTTCCAAAGCTATTTTGTCTGGTGCAGAAAAGGTCCCAGGTTGAAAACCAAGTCTCTTCTAATAAGGCAGAGTAAGACTGCTATGGAAACCCAGGGACCTGGGGGGGGGGATTGCACTTTGCAAGGTGGATCTATCTCTAAACTGTAGAAAAAACCTTCCTGGATTCATACGTGATCAGAGGCTTATAGATATTGGATGCATATTTTCAGCCTGATTTCAATAGCCCAATGCCAATTTGAGGTGTTATCCGGCATCTGTCCAATCCTAATGTCAAGAGCTCAGCTATTTAGTGTCCAATATCTTTAATGACTACATTTTTACTTATTTACATTAAGCTAAGCAGTCATATAAATTTGTTTAATAAATAAATACATGAAATGCACCCCAACTACTACCTTCAGACTTCAGATTTTGAAGTGTTTCATATAGGTGGAAGTTGCTCCTGGTATCCAGCCACAATCTACTTCCTTATAATTTGAACTCATTGTTTGTCTTCTGGGGCAATAAAGAATAAGCCATTTCGTCTTTTATAATAATTGGACAATAATTGCAAATTGCTATTATATCTTCCTTCATTTGCGGGTAAACATATTCAGATTCTTTAATAATTCCTCATGATGATTTCCAGATCCTTCACCAACTTTGTAGTCTTCTTTCTGAACTTGTTTCAATGCATCACTGTCCTTTTAAAAAAATTGTAATGTTCCAAACTGGATTTTGTATGCCAAATGGGATCCAGTAATGGTAGAATTGAGTAGATTTCTTTCCAAAATCTGGATTCTAAACCCCTTTAATGACATCCAAGATAGTATCTGCCTTTTAATAACTGCATAATATTGTGATTCTTGTTAATGTGTTGTCAACAAGGACACCCAAATCCTTTTTATATATGCAGTTGCCAAATTAAGGTATTTATAATAATTCAGACATTGGGGGAATTCTCGCTTTTTATGAATATTTTAGAGTTCATGGGAAGAATATGAGGCTTACTCCAATTACAGGTATCCTTTAGAGGTAGTCAGGTTATGTCAGCAGTTGAGACCAGGATTGTCATCACTAACTGATGCTGTTATAAACTGTGATATGACATGACAGCATCATTTAGTGATGCCAATAGTGGTAGTCCCAGTTGTCATCATAACTCCAAGATACACAGTTCACTAAGCAGGAAGCAGATGCAAGAGTCCTAGGTAAGGAGTGTAGAAGTATCACAAGAGCTGGGGGAAACAAACAGATGCTGGAATAAACCATGTGTGGGGAGGTATTTTTAACATTAAAAAAGAAAGATCCAAGAATATTCTTTTTTTTTTGTAATGATGCTCATGCTTCTTTCTCCATTATGAAGATTATGGTACTAGCAAAACTTTCTTCTGTTTAGTGCTACAAATGTGTTATTCCCACTGACAACAAAAGGACTGCAGTAATGTTGAGAAGATGATTTCACAAACCAATAATTTGCATATTCAACATTACAAAAGTAGCAGTGCAGATTTTAGATCTACAGTGTTAGTCAGCAAGCTGAAATTATCTCTCCTCTATTGTCTATGTTTGTCTACTGTAGTAATATCACTCCAAAGATACAAAGTTAGATAAGATCATTCAAATCAGTCCACATTTGTAAACCATGCTACTCTCAGCACAGTGTGTATCTACAATGAAAAAGAAAAATCCATAAATAGGCTATATACTTGCAGCAACCATAATTAAAGATCTATGAAAAAAATGGGTCAGGAATTTTCTTGTTTAACTGGTTTTCCTTCATCAATAATATTCTAGGAACATGGGTTATTATAATTCAGAATGTATTTTATATATTTCACAACTGTGTATTTACATCACCAAGACAACCACAAAGTTACAGAGTAGAGTGATGGTGAACCTTACTCCAGCAATTCTGTTTCCTTGCAGTTTCTTGTTTTGTCTTCTGTTAACATCAATTTGTAGAACTAAACAATTGTACTGTTTCTCCTACATGACAGCTCACCAGATACCTGAAAATGGTTATTATGTCTCTCTCTAAATCTACAGCATACAATCCAGTTTGATGATGTCCTTTGTGAACTGTAATGGTACAATATTCTAGCTGTATAGTTTGACCAATGAATAATACAACAGATTATGACTTGTTTTAATCATGACATCATATTGTTAAAGATACAGCCTAGGAATATATTTCCTTTTTTTTTTGGTACTTAAATCACACTGTCAGTTCCTCTTTAACTTTTGATTCATTGAGATATCTAGATACTTTTGTAAGTATTACTGCCCATTATCCAAGTTCTTTTTGCTTTCTATTTGTATATCCCAAATATCAGCTGGTTCCATTTGTATATTCAGTATAACATATTTTTTTATCCTTTTTTTATAAATTGACATTTTAAAATCTACTTTCAAATAGACCTCAGATTTATTCAGTGAAATGTCTTCTTTGTTAACAATACAATCTATCTATAATAGTAGACTCTTCTAAGATTAACTTCTGTGTTCGTTGCTCGAAAATATCCTTCAATATATCTAATGTTAAGATATTTTGTTCCACTTGTGTTAGTAAATCAAGTTTAAGTGTTCTCCTTTAATTGTATTTATTAGCTGCTTTTGGTTTCCTCTAGTGTCCAACATTTAATTTCCCATCTTATCATGTCTTCTAAGAATTCAAAACAACAGCATTTTTCCCTGAGAAGGATTCTTATAGTCAATTTAAAAAATATATTTTAAATCCATTTGGACCCTTAGTAAACTTATAATTTTCCAAAATCAACATTCTAATCACCCCTTTTGAAATGTATTCAAGTAAAATATTTGTTTAAGTCCTAAGACTTATATTAAAAAAATATTTTGCTAAGGTTTAATCTGAACTCACCCCATACATATCATTAAAGTTGTCGATCAGAAGCTTTTTCATAGTCAAAAAAGCAATTAAGAAGCAATCTCCAAAAGTGATTAAGAAATGAGGTTTGGCAGAACTTTATGCTCATGGTATAGACTAAATTGCAGCCATGAATTTGATGGAAATCCCTTGACGCCCAGTTACTAACTCCCAAGCGAATTACAGAAATTTCAGTTCTTATAGTTGAATCATGAAAAGCAACTCTTTGAAATACAAGTGGTGATCTGACAATTTCCCCCATATTTTCTGGAAAGATTTTGCTGACCTCAATTCACTTCTGTTCACCAATCTCACCACATTGTTCTCACCATTCCTTTGGAGACATATAGTTTACCGTGTCCTCACCAGAAGTATCAGAAGTAGATTTACATTTTAGTCTGCCTTGAACATAACTCAGAGGCCTAATGAAATAGATTAATTAATATAATTTAATTAATCACCATATTTTTCTGACTATAAGATGCACTGGTGTAAGACGCACCAAGATTTCAAAGAGGTGAATAAAAAAAAAGGTTTTTGTCCTCCCCGGCCTCACGAGCAGTCTGCAGGCCTCCCAAACCCTGTGTGCACCTGTTTTTTTGCAAAAATGGGCCTGTTTTTCACCCTGCACAGAGGGTTTGGGAAGCCTGCAGACTGCTTCTGTGGGCTGGAGGAAGGCAAAAATGATCCTGTTTTTGCGAAAATTGCCGTTTTTCACCCATTTTTCACAAAAACGGGAGAGTTTTTGCCTTCCCTCAGCTGACAGAAACACTCTGCAAGCCTCCCAAACCCTCTGCACACCCCGTTTTTCAGAAAAACGGGCTCATCTTTCACAAAAATGGGATGCAGGGGCGGGATTTTCAGGAAGCCAAAATTGCTGTATTCGGTGTATAAGATGTACCAACATTTCCACCCTCTGTGGGAAAGGTGCGTCTTATACTCTGAAAAATATGGTAATTAATCAATAATTAATTTTACCGGTGATAATAATAAACATCCAGCTGGGCAAACACCAACAGTTTGGCATTACCAATACTACTCACTTTTTCTTCTCCTCTTTCATACTTGAGGGATATTCCCAAGTATTCTGCAAAATGACATTGGGGCAGGGGGGGTCTGCTTTAAAAAAGTAAAGAAAAAAAGGGGCCACGTTTAGCTTGTAAGGGTCCTTAATGCAATTGGCTGATTATAGTTGGAAACTCTGCTTGATTAGATAAAACCTTTCCTTAGATGTAACAAGGCTCTTAATCCTACAGCTATGCATACATTTTATGCCTGGATTCTTTTGTTTTATGTTCTGTTATAATCAGACAGTATTCTGAGCTTGCTATCTCAGGATGATTTCAGCATGCAAGGTGTAAATCTCTCCTCTGATGGATGACAGAAAAAAATATATAAATAGGATAACAAGAAAATGTGTAGTGTTAACCGTGCCAGTTAAATGAGCCCATCACCATATGTTATCTCCTCCCTTCTTTTCTCCTGCTTGTCTGGTGTAATTACTCTCAGCAGCTTGTCTTCTCAGATTTATTTCATGGACTGTGAAATTATCACTCTGAAATGTTTGGGATTTTCTATATATTATCATTAAGTGTGGCTGGCCTTCATTAGATCATACAGCTCTGTTTTTGCCTAGTAGTTCAGCACTTCGGTTTCTGCTTTAACTGCAGTGACAAATGGATGTGAATCTCAGTTGTTAGCTCAAGTGAATTTACTAAGATACCACCCATAATTTATACTAGAGAAAGAGTGAGTGGGGGAGGGGGAGAGGAGGAGGAGAAGTGAGAGCCAGCATCTTTGCATCTAGACATCTGTACCTAGACATGCAATTAAATATTAAAATGTGAGCACTGACAGGTTTTGAGAAGCTGGCAATGCTACTAATAAAAAACTGTGTAATTGTTATTGTCTAGTTTTGTTGCTGTGATAATCTTTTCAAGACATGTTCAAATTTTGAGCTCTTTTTCCAACTGCTTGTTTTAATTTGCTTTAGTACTTCTTGGTGACATTCTGCACCTTTTGGCATCTGCATTAATCAAACTGCTTTGGTTTACTTATTGCTATCCAGTTCACTTACCCATCTGAGAGATGTTTCTGTGATTCCATATTGTACAATCACCTTTATCATACAGCAGCTGCTCTTCAGTCAACTAGTGATCATTAATCCAATGCAGCCTAATTGTTGCACCAACTATGCAAACCCAGCAAGGAAAAAATGAATTGTCCTCTTCAATTCATTTGACAAACCTGTCCTCAGGTTTGTTATCCCCCCTTTTTTGCCTCCAGTTGTGAAGATTGATCACTTCTAAGATTTAAGGAGCATTTAAAAGTTCAAGAATAATGATCATATTTAATGGTGGACCACCCAAGCTACAGTAGTCTCTGATCACAGGAAATTCATTGTCTGACCATTGTCTAGCCTGTGGCTCTGTCTCCTGTCTCTCCTGTCTCCTATACATCATTATAGATCCTCCTCCCTTGAGAAGTACCTGAAATTCCTCAATAAAACTCTAGTAATAAACAAATCTGTTTGAGTATTTATGCCTTCCAGTTGCCCAAGTTAATCAGAAAAATTCTAAAAATGTTTTAGGAGGTGTGGAAGAGAACGGGAAAAATCCCTCAAAAAGTTCTTAACTTATAATATACTTTGGATCCAACCTATAAATGCAAACAGAAATAAAACTTATAAGAAAAGCTTAAGAAAATATTAAAAGGCAAACAGAAAATTTAAAGTACCGTAGTACAATATTAAAGGTGCATCATTTAAAGTTAAAAATGATATCAAGTCTGAATCATATGATGGTCTTTGTGGAAGTTTTTAACAGATTAGAGTAGAATTTGTGACTTGTGACCTGCTACTCAGCTGATCCTTGAGAAACCTCAAAGCAAAATAAAAATCCACTTATGGCTTCTAAGAAATAGGCAAAAGTTGGTCTGTGCAGCTATCTGTTCAGAAAGGATGTACAGTTTTACAACCTCTCACAACATTTGAAATGAAACATACATTACAGATTGCAGAACTCATTAAAGATGCAGCCTGCATCAGTAAATTTGGAAATAACTAGATCAGTATCTGTATGCAAGCTGCTAAGGAGACTTCTTTTGAAATAGGAAGAAAAACTGGGTTGATTTTTTAAAATACTTTTTAATTTTGAAAAAAAGTCGGGGCCTTAAATAAGCAAGCACTTTATTTCTACAAAGCAAAACCTGTGATAGATGAATCCCATTCAAATAATTCTACATTAAGAACAGAGGGGAAAGACATCCTAACTGTCAAGGAGAGGAGGGAGAAAGAAGGCAATCTTACCAAATTCTTTCACTGTTTTGAACCAATCAGTGTCACCATATGGTGGCTACATAGTGACTTCCTGATTTGCATACAGGGACTTGATTAGATGTTTTGGAACCCCAGGACTATATATTGGCAATTTACATAAAGAGCTGGCTAAGTGGCAGGGAGATTCCATAATCTTAGGACCACAGTAAAAATCCTGTTTTGATCTTCTTCAAAATTGTGCTCTGTAAATAATAGAATAAATAACAGTGCCTTTAAGGATGGCTGCTTTAGACAGACAAGATGACATGAAACAAGTCTTCAACAATTCTAGTGCTTCAAATATTCTGTGCCAGACCATCAGGATTGTCTTTCAAATATCCTGATCCTATGACATTGAGGTGAGAACTTGGAGTTACACTCAGAAGCAAAGTAGATATATAAGTGATATTTGCATGAAAACAATATGCAACAGAAGAATTTGCTTTCCTTGTAGTCCATAGGCCAGAAAATGTGACACATAGAGATTCTTTGAATGAAGCAACCCTCAATCAATAGTGTTGGATTTCTGATTAACACAGGAAATCGGAGAGGCTTGGTGAATCACTTCATTGTTTCCAAAAAGAAAAGTTAAAAAATAAAGTAAAGCACATGAAAAACTACTTCAAATGAGGGACTGTTGTGAATTCATTTTCAGATGAGTTTTACTTTCTTCCCTACAGAATTGCATCTGTCTCTAAAACCTAGGGAAACATAACTTCATAAAGTTATGAAGGATTACAAATATAAATAAGGGCAAAAAGACACCAGCAATTGCTTTAAAAGTTAGGAGAAGACTAGTTTGAGAAAAGATACTAATGTATTGCTTCAAAAGATGCAATCAACACTTGAGAATGCACTCTTGGTGAGATGCACACTATTTTGAAAGAGGAAATGTGGATGTCACAAAGTGTGAACTGAGAACATGATGTTGTTGTCTAATAAATTACATGATATATAGACAGGAAACAACAGCAGACCAAGTTTTGATTTGTTCTTTTCACTGTAGCAGAACTAAGATGTGTCTGACTGCATGATCATTTACCTACTTTTTAATTTTTCCCTTGATCAGGGTTTAAAATAATGCAAACGATAGAAACTCCACCCAATTAAAATGAAGAGCTAGTGAAGATGTTAGAATTCCAAAGTCATAAATGAAATTCTGCTGATTTAACCTAAAGTAAACCATTTAAAACACAAACATTTGTATCTTATTCTTTATGCAATGAAGCCTTACCTTTTTTCTGAAAATCCCCATACACTCTTCCCCAGCATTTTTAATTAAATGGCACAGGAACCAAATTCAAATTATTAAACTATTGGAAATAATTAAACAGTTTGCTGTTGTAGACTTTTTATTTATTTATTTCCATCAAGCATATATAAGATAACAGATACAAATATAAACAAGATTATGAATACATGAGATGGATTTGGATAAAAGGGAATAATAGGACAGAGATGGTAGGCACGCTGCTGTGCTTATGCATGCCCCTTAAAGACCTCTTAGGAATGGGGTGAGGTCTAGAGTAGACAGTCTAAGGTTAAAGTTTTGGGGGTTTGGGGAAGAAACCACAGAGTCAGGTAGTGCATTCCAGGAATTGACCACTCTGTTGCTGAAGTCGAGTTTTTTGCAATCAAATTTGGAACGGTTTACATTAAGTTTTGTATCTATTGTGAGCTCGTGTATTGTTGTGGTTGAAGCTGAAGTAGTTATTGAAAGGTAGGACATTGTAGCAGATAATTTCAAGATTTATGGGATTTCAAGATTTACGGGAGAAAAAAAAGTCCCCTCAAACCTGTTATTTTTATTATTTCATTTTTCAGACTAAGAGGCACCTGACTATAAGATGCATCTAGATTTATAGGAGGAAAACAAAAAAATATAGTTTTGGCCTCCGTACATCGAGTTTCTGCCCTCCCTGGCTCCCAGAAGCACTCAGAAGTGCTCCACGCGTCCCATTTTTGCCAAAAACGGGCCCGTTTTTACACAAAAAAAATGTTTTTGGCTTGCAGAGTGCTTCTGGAGGGTGAAAACCTGATCCACATTTTTGCGTTACAGAGAGATTAAAATCTGAATATTAAATCATGCAAAGGTGTTGTTCAATATTCTTCCAGGATATTGATGAAGCAAGAGTGAGATTTATATGTTAGAAATATCCCTAGGGGGGGGGAAAAACATGCGGGGTTATATAATTGTTTCTAGTTCCTGCTGAACAAACAGGTTTCTTATATGGATCTTAGAATTTCCTCCTTACAGTATAATAATGCTGAGAGTAAAAAATATTTAGCCCAAACTTTTCCTAACTTTAGGAATGTAAGTAGGGATAGCTGGCACCTTCCCAAATCCCTTTTGCCAATCAACTCTGCTTTCAGGATGTGGAGCTGTTTATTTCTGTCTGGAGCTTGGTTTTATTTAATATTTGCAGAACTGCAGTGTTTGGCACAACCACACAGCAACAGGGACCCCATCTCAAGTTTGTTGATAGCTCACAATGTCATTAGTTTTTGTACTACGCCCTTGTTTCATCTTGATGGGAAATTGTCAGTTATTAAAAGCTTAGTAAGACCACACCTAGAGTACTGCATCCAGTTATGGTCACCACACTATAAAAAAGATGTTGTGACTCTAGAAAAAGTGCAGAGAAGAGCAACCAAGATGATGAGGGGACTGGAGGCTAAAACATACGATGAACGGTTGC
>JANHFT010009634.1:40243-57778 GCA_032467955.1 Pseudoxenodon macrops
ACAAGAAAGTCCAGTTGCCTCCTGAAAAAGCACCTTTGGGACAACCATGACCTGGATGACTGAGAATCTTTACAGACAATAGAAGGATACGAATTGTTCAAAACAGACAGACTTAACAGAAGAAGAGGTGCAGTTGCATTATATGCAAGAGATCACTACATCTCTAGGATGGAGCGAGATGGAGAGAGATGCACAAATGAAGGATGAAATCGTCCTAGAATACATATGGATTAATACAAGAAGAAAAAAGAATGACATCATCATAGGTGTATACTACAGGCCAACCAACCCAGCAGAAGAAATACATGAAATTTTTGCAAATCGATTAACAAATGTAGGTAGAAACACACCATAGTAGTAATGCGGCCTTTTAACTAACCTGACATCAACTGGGAGATTAACTCTGCATCACATGGGAGATGGTTCCAAACTAACCTAGCTGACAAAGATAAAAGAGGGAACTAGAGGCACAGCTATACTTCTCACCAACAGAGAAGAAATGATAGAGGGGGTTGAAGTTGCAGGAACTTTGGGGGAAAGTCATCATGTCATATTGGAAATCAATATAATGCAGACACAAGCAATAGAACATAGTAAACCAGTGTCTTAGACTTTAAAAGAGCTGATTTCAACAAATTTAGTGAGAGTTTGGGAAGGATTCCATGGATGAAAATCTTAAAAGAAAAAATAACCCAAGAATAGCACTTAACAATAGCAGTTAGACAGTTTCTCAGTGCTTTATAGCCTCTCTCTAAGAGAGAGTTAGCATGTTGCCCCTAACAATCTGGATCCTCATTTTACTGACTTCAGAAGGATGGAAGCAGAGGTGGGTTCCTACCGGTTTGGACCGGTTCTATAGAGTAGGTAGTAAGCTGCTGGTGACATCACGGAACCAGTTCTGGTCTGTGCACACCACCATCAATTTTTTTATTTTTTTATTTGGGGGGGGCTTTTGAATTTTTCTGGGTTTTTTCTTATGCGCATAGGCAGAAGCCATGTATTTGGCACTGCGTATGGGCCACCATCTTGTTTTTGGCCTTTTTTTGGGGAAAATGTTTTGTAATTTTTTTGTACTGCGCATGCGCGTGCATGTGAAGCGCTTGTGCTCCCACACGGTGTGGCCACACAGCACGGGAGGCAGTGAACCAGCGGCAAGGTAAGTTAGAACCACCCCTGGATGGAAGGGTGAGACAATTTTGAGCCAGTGAGACTTGAACTGCTGGCAGTCGGCAGTCAGCAGAATTAGCCTGCAATACTGAATTCTAATCACTGCACCACTGTGAGCACACTGCTGGCTCATATTTAAGTGATTGTCAACTAGGACTCCAGGATCCCTCTTGCAGTTACTATTATTAGGCCAAGTTTCACCTAATCTCTACCCGTGGTTTTTCTTAGCTAAGTGTAAAACCTTGCTTTTCTCTCCATTGAATTTCATTTTGTTATACAAGGTCCTGTGTTAAAGTTGGTCAAGATCCATTGTTTTAAATAATCCCAAACTGCCTTGCAAAAAAGGAACCAGTAGAAAGAGAATTTAAGATTTTTTTTAATACAAGCCAGCAATAAAAGGAATGTGGAAAAACCCATTCTCCAAACTAGGTATGGGAACTTCTAGATGTTGATGAGCAACGTCTGGCAACCACAGACTCCTTGAACATTAGTCTGACTAACTGGAAGTGAGAAAACTGGATGTAGCTCAGTGATATCTGGAGATTCAGAAGTTCCCTTCCATCTTTAACCATCAGCTAGGTATCCTGAAGAAAGTTTTCCACAAATCATCAGTTAAACAATCATGGCTTGTATCTATTTTTATTTTCTAAAACAAGTAGAAGGAGAATCTGTCTGTATCTATTATATGTCAAGTATCGGGATTTGCACAATAAGTCTCAAACTTAGGAACACACATAAATGAGTTGCAGTAGATGGCAGCAAAGAGTTAACATTTTCAGCAAGTTTATATTGCCATCTAGAGGTCATCTGAACTTTTGCAGCCCAACTCTTCAGACATGATGTTGAGTCACAGACAGAGACACACACATAAAGACACAGTCAATATGCTGTTCCAGAATAATGCAGAAGTATAAAAATATATAGTACAAAGCAAAATGTTCTTATTTTTCTGTTAGAGGATCTCATTGATTCTATCCAACCATGACTTTCTAAGTCTTCCCTTTCTTCTCAACCCTTCCTCGTTTCCATCATATAAATATTTTGTGATCTGATCCTCATTCATTCCCTCTGTATGATGAACCCATCTAAAAATTCGTATTTCATCATGGTTACCCAGTGTTGTATTCAAGCCACATTCATTCAGCACTCATGACCCCATCTCTTCTTGTTTTAACACATTTCAATATCCCATTCCCACTAGTTACTGTTATGTTGCTCCTCACAAAACCAACTGTCACTTTCATTTAATAAAGTAGACAGAAACATGATCTTAGACGCAGCTATTTTTGCCTCTTTTGACAAATCTTCATTCCCCACAAGAGAGCATGTATTACCAACTAATTTCTCCCAGCATTTACATGTCTTAAAATTTAAACTATACAAATTCATCTAATTAGCCTCTTTTTCATCATCAATGTAATCATTTTTAAATATTCACTGTATTGTCCTTATAAACACAACCGCATGTCTTCGATATATTATTTTTTGGGGTTTATAGTCATCATTGCATCATACAATCTATTTAACATTCACTGCAAATCACTTGGAGTCCCAGCTAACAATACAACCATATCTCTGTACAATAGTATACATGTACATATATTCATATTCCAACATTCCTTTATTGCCACCATTAACATTCCTTTTATGTTATGTACCCATAAATACATTAAACAACCAAGAAAAGATCATGTATTGTTGAATTATTTCCTGCTCACTTTTAAACCATTTATTCAGAATTCAGTTTATTCCCACAGATGATTTACTTTCATCCTACAAAGATGAGAAATATTCCAGATGGATGTACACAAATTATTATCTAAATCCTGCTTTTTTTTTTAACCTAGGTGCTTTATATTGTCAGGAAAATGGGCAATTTGCAGTAAGGAGTGATCTTTGATCCTTAAGGCTTTATTCCATTACAATTCTCAGAATCTCTCATTACTGACCTTGGAGAAGGCATTGTCAGAAGTTATAGTGCAGCAACATAAAGGCTGCACAGCTGAAAATTATTTAAAGTAAGTTTAAATCATCTAATATTGAAAAATAATTGTTATCTTTCTGTCAAAAATTGTGCCCCAGGAAGCAATGTCCTTTGCAGATAGTCCTTGGTTTATAATCCGTTACTTAATGATCATTAGAATTTATGACCTACCTTCATGGTCCATGTGATGACCACATATCAGGCACATGGCAACACAGCCCCATCTACAGCCATTTGCAGCATCTCCCAGTCACATGACCATGTTTTATAACAGTTTTGCCGAAAACGAAAAATTGCTTCCAGTTTTTGGCAAAACCACATCATTCTGAACACTCGGTTTGCTTAATAACGGAGGTGTTCATATAAACAACCACAGTATTCATTTAACGATTGCTGTGTTCACTTAACAACTGCCACAAGAATCATGGGACCCACCCATTTTATGACTGTCAGCAACACATGACCGTAATAGGCAGATTCAATTACAGTCACATGTCAAGGACTTTATACCAGGGGTGGGTTCTAACTTACCTTGCCGCCGGTTCGCTGCCTTCTGCGCGCCTCGTACGCACGCGCATGCGCAGTACAAAAAAATAATAAGACATTAACCCCCCCCCCCCAAAAAAAAGGCCAAAAACAAGATGGTGATGCATGCGCAATGCCAGAAACTCGGCTTCTGCGCATGCACAGAAGAAAATAAACCCGAAAAATGCGAACAATTTTTTTTTCCAAAAAATAAAACCCACAAAAAAGATGCTGGCGTCCACGGACCAGAACCGGTTCTGTGGCATCACCAGCAGCTTACTACCTACTCTATAGAACCGGTCCAAACCAGTAGGAACCCACCTCTGCTTTATACCAGTCTAAATACTATATAACATTCCCTAAATTAATACAGAATACTGTATGTGACAATATACAGAACAAAGGTAGTCCTTCTGCAACTTTGAAGAGACGTTGCCCTTCTGAGATGCAGTCCTATATTTGCTAACCAGGGAGTAAATTTCATTAAGCTCAGTAGCTCTTACTTCTAAGTAAATCTGTATGTATGCATGGTAATTATGTAAGCAGCACATTATTCTATTTTCATATCTTAATTTTCCCCTCCAGGAATTGAAATTACAGTTTGACACAGTATGAAATTACAAAGCCCCACTCCTTCCTTTCTGAGCAGCAATTTTCAAATCAAAAGTTGCATTTTTATTTGAATATTCTTAGATTAAGAGTGCATGAATGCTTTTTGTTCTTGCAGCGTGCAGGTTTGGTTTCCTTTCAGCCACTGCCAGCAGCAAAAAGTGTTTAAACAACTTGCTACTCATTAATTACCCAATGGAAAACATTTCCCTACTGTATATTTTGAACTAGGCAAATACTACATGATTAATTCACCCATTTTTTTAAGTGTATCATTCTTGAGAAATCACATCTTCTTATCACCATTAGAAGCATGAGTTCCTCTTTTATTATTTATTCTTATCATACTTCCCAAATTTCAATGAGAAATAAAAATAAAATAGAAGGGATGATTTTATTTCACTAAACAAAATCAATCCAAGTTAAGAAATATGTATACTTTTTTTTCAGTTTTGTGACGTCTTTTTGTGACTGTGAATCCTCAATTTCATTTATTTTTTTATTTATAATGGAAAGTTGCATGTCAGAAATGTTAGGAAAATTTACAAGATAATCTCCGAGTAAATTTACAACTAAAGTAACCCTATGTGTGTTTACAGCTAGATACAAACTATGTGCTCTGTAACATTAATAAATGTATTAGTACATACAGATAGTCCTCGACTTATAACAGTTCACTTAGTGAACATTTGAAGCAGAGGTGGGTTCCTACCGGTTTGGACTTGTTCTACCGAGTAGGTAGTAGGCCGCTGGTGATGTCACAGAGCCAGTTCTGTTGCTCCATGGGTGCCGACATCTTTTTTGGGGGATGTTTTTTAAAAAAATATATATATATATTTTGGATTTTTTTTTCCTGCATACACAGAAGCGGAATTTCCGGCACTGCGCATGTGTCGGCATCTTATTTGTGGACTTTAAAAATTTTTTTTTTAATATTTTGAGGCTTTTTTTACTGCGCATGCGCACGTGCAATGTGCACACGCACACGGCGAGGCGCACCCATGTGGTGCGGGAGGCAGCAAACCGCAGGCAAGGTAAATTTAGAACCCAGCCCTGATTTGTAGTTACAACAGCACTGAAAAAGTGATTTATGACCATTTTTCACAGGAAGTTACAACAGCACTGAAAAAAGTGACTTTATGACCTTAGCAGGAACCCAATGGTCATATGATTTACACTTGGATGCTTGACTCTCATTGATGACAGTTGCAGTGTCCCAGGGTCATGTGATCACCTTTTGCAACCTTCTCACAAGCAAAGTCAACAGGGAAACCAGAATCACTCGACAAATGTGTTACTAATTTAACAACTGAAGATACTGTCTGAAGACATTCTCTGTGGTCTTGTTTGTTTGTTTGTTTGTTTGTTTGTTTGTTTGTTTGTTTGTTTGTTTGTGGAATTTATATTGCCGCCTATTCGCACATGGTGACTCAAGGCGGCTGACAGAATATAAAACCTCATATAAAAACAATACAATTAATAAAAGAATCATATAATAAATTAACATAATAAAATCATCTCCCCAACCCTGGCAACAGCACCTTATAAGAGCCATTTAATGGGCTACATCCTGCTCTGGGTTCTCTAGGCCCGTTGGCAGAACCTGGCCTTCAGCATATGGCCAGTATGGCTGCATGCCAAGGGCACACGGAATGCTGTTGCTGTGGTACCTATTCATTTACTCGTTGCATTTGCATGTTTTCCAAGTGCTAGGTGAAGTAGGAAATGAGGGGATGCCCCAGGTGATCCCAAGGTGAGCACTCATCAGATGGAGTCTTGTATGTTCTCAACCTTTCAACATAATCAGCAGAGGAAAAGATAGATAGGTATAAATAAACTTCAAGGAACTTTGTGAAGTATTAGAGAGTGAAAAGAGCACAGTGTGGAAGTATCCTTGGCTTTTCTTTCTACTTCTGTGAGTAAAACAAAAGTAAATAATTAGGGACTGTTAATAATAAAATAAAATCTGCAAACCTCCCTGAGTTATGCCTCTTGCAGCTTCTGTGTTGCCCCCATATCGTGGCTTCTCTTGCCCACTCTCTGCATGGCTGTGTGGCTCTTGCACACTCAGTTTTGGAACGAAACGGAGCTCTTTGTACATTTTCCACACTGCTGAAATAGTAGAGTGGGACTAGTGGCAGCCCTGGTGGTCTTTCATGTTCTTTTACTACTTTGTCTTTCCTATGGAAACCTTTAAAGACTTAAAAGGCTATGTTTAAAACCATTATGGTCTCAAAGAGGGAATGTTTTCTAGCTTTCATGTTCCTTCCTTAGGCAATTCTGTTTAACATTTCAGATCTGATTGTCTTGGGAAAAAGTGCAAGGAGAAAGCAAGAGGGGTGGCGTTTTTATTAGTGATACCTTCCTGCCCCCTGCTGGTACAATTGTGAAATGACAGATTTGTGATCATTGTGTTGACCTTATGTAAGTGGATTTTAGTATTGTGGTCTAATAGCATTGTGGACAAATTTCAGAGTTGCATTTTTTTAATGTAAATTTCTACAACTTTGAAAAGTAACTTAAATGATACAATAATTAAATAAAGAAAACAAAAAATGGACAGGCAATAAATAAATTCAAGCATACAAAATGTGGGATACAACAAAAAAAATTAAACTAAAAATATTTTAAAAAATTACACGCAATTAAAAAGCATAAAATACATTTATACACACACACACACATACATACACACACACAAACATAAAATATAAGAGGTGGCAAAAACATTAGATAAATACAAAAAAGCATAAATGGTAATATAACGCAATTTCCACTACTAATTTTTGAACATTTCCCTCTTCACGTCCAACAAATATACACCTTAAACACAATTAGAAAACAGTTGTCTCAATATGTCTGCATTGTTCTAAAATTATTTAGGTTCTGTCATTCTAATTTTTCTAATTTTCTGAGTCTAAGGCTGCCATTAGAATAGAACAAAACTTCATTGTCACTTTAAATGTACACTAATCAGCGTACAATAAAATGAAATTTCATTGCATTCAGCTCTCAAAAGGTCACCATTATGCATATAGCCACATACAGACGCATGTATGACCCAGAGAAACATCACAGTCTAGTTCGAATGTATTATGCTTGATTTACAGTATAATCCTATAATCTGGACAAGGTTAAATCCCACTTATTTCAATGAAACTTGTGCCAAAGGAGGAGAATGTAGCATTACAACCTTGTCAGCATCCCAGCACTGTTATCTACTGAAAACTTCTCATTCTAGACTGATTAGGATAACTGCAAAAGCCCAGTTGGGATACTGGTTAGGAAGCTGAACCAGGAGATGAAAGACCCAAGGTGTAGCCCAGGGGTGGCTTCTAACTTACCTCACTGCCGGTTCACTTCCTCCTGTGCTGTGTAGCTGTGCTGCGTGGCCGCGCACGTTTCACACGCGTGCGCATGCGCAATGCAAAAAAAATTATAAAACATTTACCAAAAAAGGCCAAAAATAAGATGGCAACACATGTGCAGTGCCGGAAAATCAACTTCTGCGCATGCACAGGGAAAAAAAACACGATTTTTTTTAATCCCCCCCCAAAAAAACAAAAAAATGGCGGCATCCACAGACCAGAACCAGTTCCGTGACATCACCAGCGGCTTACTACCTACTCTATAGAACCGGTCCAAACCGGTAGAAACCCACCTCTGGTGTAGCCTATCCTTAGTCACAGAAGCTCACAGGTGATTTTGGACCACTCATTCTCTTTCAACCCAGTTTATTACACAAGAGTTGTTTTTGTGAGGGAAAATCGGTGGAGGGGCCCCAATTTCTGGTTCCTGATTTAAAGGTAGGATTTAAAACTACTATTTCCAAGTTGCTTAACCAAAATAGGCTGCCCAAACCTGTTACCTATTTCCTGGACCAGACACAAATAGGGATAGCCATTTCACCCAACATCCAGTTTTGGTTCAACTCTTCCAATCCTGCCATTGTTAGAAAATATGTCTCATACTAATAAAATAAATGTAGGTATAATACACATCCTCATCTCATGCTCTTTGTCATACAATTAGTACTCAACTTATGACCCATTACTTAGCTAATGTTCTAAGTTATGACAGTCATCACCAAAAGCTACTTGTGACCTGTTTTCAAAGTTACAGCTGCTGCAGTACCTCCATAGTGGTTCGTCCTTACAACCCACCACAGAGACACTACACTGTCCCCTACACACACACACACACACACACACATTCTGCTGGCTCTTCGCAGGCCTTGGCCTGCTCTCAACTTAGCCATTCAAGGCAGTGTAAAGCCAGGCAGCAGAAGCTACCAGCATGTTGGATCCGTTAGAGCCTACTTCCCATCATGCCACCCAACGGACTTGCAGGACTCGGCCTACTCTTCAGCCATCTCCAGGGCCCAGCAGCTCCCAACTTACCTTACTGGTTTTTGCACATGCCCACAGCCAATGGGATACAATGGGAGACCCAGTTTTCTTACAGTCTGCTTCATGGTAACCCTGTGCTATTCTGCAAGCAGATATTATTGTTGTGAACCTGTAAGAGGCGCTATTTATTAAGAATGCTCCACAAATTGTATTTGATTTAAGCAAGGGTTTTTTACATATTTTTTTTATCCTGTGTCCTGGCAGCAAACATACCTAATATTCCTTTGTCCTATTTTCCCCACAACAACCCTCTGAGGTGGATTGGGCTCAGAGAGTGTGACTGGCCCAAGGTAACCCAGCCAGTTTCAATGCCTAAGAACTAGAACTCATGGTCTCCCAGTTTCTAGCCTAGTCCCTTTAATTACTGGGCCAAACTGGCTAGTTCAGTAGGCATTTCATCTTCAATTGGAATATTTGGGGTTTTGGAGCTGTTCTACTATTTCTTGCATCTCACTTTCTCATGTAACTCATAATTTCTATTTGCCTCCCTTCCTGAGAAGCTAACTTTCCCACCAGCTCATTATGGAAATATTTTTTTTCTTTGCAAATGTTTCTACTGTTTTATGCCTTTTGTAAAGAGTTATTGTTATCCCATTTACCTTTCTGAGATCGCTTTTATAATTATTCCTGAAAAGGAGACAATACTAAAATCACCGTGGATTGTGATAATTAATAAAGCAGTCCTGATAAAAGAACTGTGGCATGTTCTGCTAAGACAATGAACACGTAAGAGAAACTCAAATACTTTGGGCTTATGAGGCAAACGGGTCACATGCTAGGAAAAACAACTAGAGTTGGTAAAACTGAGGCAAGTAAAAGAAAAGAAGTCAATGGATAAAAATGAATGGACACTCGGTATTGGAAATGTTCCTCTGATGGCTTTAGAAAAATTGTTGCTCATAAGTGAATACTGAGGGCATTTGCCCCATACAGTCACCAGAGCTTATCCTTAGTCAATGGAATCTTCTTAACTATTTCCGGCCAATTTCATTTTTCACCCCATTTTATGTATACAAGCACACCAAAGGTGGGTTGTGAATTGTTTTGCTGCCGGTTTGCTCAGGGTCACACACATGAAAGCATGCAAGCCCTTGCATGAGCAGCAATCAAAAAATAGTTTTTGCACATGCGCAGAAGCAAATCCAAAATGGCAGCGCCCACAGAGACACCGAAGGAACCAGCTCTGTGACGTCATTGCCGAGTTACTACCGGTTCTTAAGAACCAGTTAGAACCAATAGGAACCCACCTCTGAAGCACACACACATCTATCTATTTATCTATCTATCTATTTATCCATCCATCCATCCATCCATCTATCTATAGCATAGCATGTGTGGTAATAGTTCTTTTGCTATTGATTAGGGGTGTGCAAAATGTGTCAGCGCAAGACAGAACATCTAGTCTTTGCAGAACGTTATGACTGACTTCAGAGTTTTTTCCCATGTTATTTCCACAGAAACTCCATGTGGTACCACTGAAAGTTCAGCATCTTATCTGAGACTCTTCATGACTAAAAAGAAATTTGAATCCAACTTTTTCCCAATCCAAGCTCAGCATCGTCTCCTCTCTGCCACACTTAGCTGTGTTTTGTTCAAGCATTACTGGTGTCCCATGCAATCTAATAAAGCCTCATAACCAATTAACATCTCTTCACTGTACATAAAACATAGAATAACAGAGTTAGAAGGGATCTCGAAGCCCTTCTAGTCCAACTCCCTGCTTGAGCAGGAGACCTTATATTGTCAATATAAATTCCAACTTCTTTTGGGACTGGAGGAACATGCTACAAAGGCAGCTGACTGGACTGGACTTATTGACTACCTAACCCAGAAAAGCATGTCTGAGTTCAGTGGTAGCCCAATTTATAGATCCTGGATTACTGGTATCTTGCATTTTGCAAAGCTCCTTCCCCTTGTTTTATTAGTAAGACCTTTCTGAAAATTGTAAACAAAGCATGGATTTCTGCAAAAATTGCCATGACAGATGAAGGTGAAAGGGAAGCACATCTAAAAAGTAACGTGGCAAATATAACTAATCCCAAGGTTTGACAGAGTCTATATAGAAGCAACATACATCCTGTTATTTCCCTTATAATGATTGGTGTTTCAAAGGCAACAGACAATAAGTATACAGAGATTCATCCCACAGATGCACAGAACAATCATCTTTTCTTAAACAACTTAGCTATTTTTTACATGTGGAGTGCCTTATCTAGAGTTCTGGTTTGATATTTTTTTTAATAGAAAAAACAACAACAATGCAGAGACTACTTATTCTGAATATCATGCACTTTTTATATTTTCTATGTAAAATGTTCTTGAAATGTGGCACATCCCAAAGGACCATTTATTTATTTGAAATACAGTGTGTCGGCTCACTCACTCACCAGCATTTTCTTTTCCATCAAATTCCTGTTATGGTGGATTAAGTAAGTAGCCTATGACTCTGTTGCAAAGAAAGATGGGTCATGCTTTGTCAGGTTTACCACTAGGAGGGGCTTTGCCCAGGACGTTTTTCCTCCCTTTTTCTTTTTTAAGTGCGTCTTTAGACCTTCTGGGCAAAGAGCAGCTCCCTCCTGTGTGTCATGAACCTTTTCTTTCCAAGATGACCTCCCTCCCCAGAACGACAGGATGCACCCGTGGCGTGAAGAATTTGACGCTGGCAACCCAAGTCCCTCACCCAATGGTTTGCATGAAGAAGCGTATCATATTTAGAAGGGAAAGATCTCATTCAGCCATGGGCTTCAGCTATGCATTTGAGGTGTGTTTTTTTCCCCCTCTCCTTTCTCTCTTTTCTTCTTCTAAATGAATAGTTTTAGAAAGAAGCAGCTGCCCCCGGAGTGCTAAAGCAGATGGAATGTAGATGGGGATGAGAAGCTGCATGTTTCATTTTCTTTTCATTCATTGTTCCATTTCATTGGCTGACGGCTGATTTGTGGCCTTTTGCCATAATTTATGACAAAGTGGAACAGAGCTAAAATTTAAGGATTTTGTCACCCAGGACAAGGTTTGATCTGTGAACCATGAAGTCATGGTGTCTACTGGACAGTTTGCTTCTTGCAACTCTTCACATACAGTAAGCGGGGTGTTCAATTCTTAGTACATCCAGCAGTCCTAATATATCAAGCAACAGGCTAGGAAAAGTTCATGCCCTAATTGTAATCCAGAATATTTTATATACAAAGCACATAACTCTTCTGCAATTGAGTTTGGAGCAGTTTACCTTGATTTTGTATCAATGGTTTACCCATGTATTATTGTGGTTGAAGCTGAAGAAGTCGTTGACAGGCAAGATGTTGTAACGGATAATTTTGTGTACTATGCTTAGATCGGACCACAGGCAGCTGAGATATTGTTTATTCAAAGACACATCCTAAATTTGTCAGTCTAAATTTGTGGGCAGATTATAGATTGCCGGAAGCACCCCAAGCTACAGAATTAGGTCAAGCCATACATATGCTTTATATCAATATACAAAATGTTAAACCAAATAATATCTGAAGAAATTAAAAATAGGCAACTTATTCAGAGCCAGAACAGAATTGGAAGCAATCCTAGTGAGCAAGGCAGACAGACAAACTAATTTTATATCAAGCATTTGTTGATTATACAATATATCCATGATTTCTGTCCAGAATTGGTGTGGGGGGGGGAGATTTTCTTAAAATCAAACAGCAGAGAGATTTTCTGTAATAGGGACAATGCTCAATTTTCTCAATGTAAGTATTTGGAGAAGGGAACGAATGCAAAATCTTGAAAATCTTTTGCAATTGTCAGTATTGATCCAAAATCCTCATAGATGTTAACAACTGACTACATGCCAAGCATGCATTTTCTATTAAGACTTCTCTTCTGGGTACTTTCTTTTCCTGTACTATTTTGAGTTCAAAATTAACCAAGTCTTTGTTGGGAATTCGGATAAATGTAAAATTCAGTCTCAAAGGCAGACTCATGCATGACACAGAGGACAGGAGTTTGCTATCATGTCCTACACTAACATGAGAGAAGCTGTGCTCCTCCAGATGTTTATGAATCCCATAGCATTGACCAAGCTAGTCAGTTTTGATAGTTCAACATCTGGAGGTACACAGGTTCCCCAACCCTTTTCTGTCATAATACAACAGAACCTATATATAGCTGTGGCTTTCTTCCTTTATGTGATATTTCCCCCAAAATGTCACAAGAAGAAAATTACATTTGTCTTGCCATAAAATTGATTGGTAGACGATGCAACAAATGAATTATCAGTTAATAATTTATGCTCAACTATTTATTTTATATACTACCCACTCCTTTAATAGCTATGGACAGTTTACAGAATTATACAAATATCCATAAAAGCAATCATAAGAATACAACACATGTAAAACAAACTAGCTAACCAATTCAATAACATTAAGACCTGGGCAAATAAATATGTTTTGTGCCCCCTTTAAAAATTGTCTTAAATGGATTTGCTTCAATTCTAGTGGCAGTATGTTCCATAGTAGGAACCCATTCATGGAGAAAACAAAATCAGTTGTTGATGTCAGATATAATTCATGTCAGAATTCACAAAAGATACATTAGTCACAACGTAAAAACATGGACAGGAATGTACAGGAGTAGACAGTTTTCTAAATAAAAACTCTATAAGCCATTGTGACCACCTTAAACTGGAGTGAACTGTGACATATTATTCACTGAACTGCTATATCCTGGGCTAATTTCCAGAGACTCGTGGAGGGGCCCTTCACAAAACACTTTACAATAATTCACTCTGGAGGTAACAGCACATGTGTCAACAAAGTCAGGTCTCTCCCCTTCAAGTTGGAACCAGAACTGATAAAGGAGCTTCCTTATTAGAAATATCACATGAGTGTCAAAGATCACTGTTGAATCTAAATGGACCTCCACACATACACGCAAACATTGACTTGGAATTGCAATTGCTGATTGACCATGTGAGCAAATGTGTAAACATGCCTATTTCCCTATTTGGACCCAGCGGAGTTTTGTGATAGAACAAATGGCATTCCATTGCAAAATAGCCTTAGAAGGAATTATTTAGCTCTTTATTAAAGTTCTGTTCCTCCCACTTTCTCTCTCTTTCTCTTCTCCCCCCCTCCCCAAGGCAGTGCCAGGTTTTTTTTCCATAATAAGTTTACCTTTACAGTTAGTATAGAAGAGAGTAGCTATGCAAACATATCCTGCATTAGCCATAATCTAATGGGGAGTTTGAGCCTGGGCCTTTGCAGACTAAAGCAACACATACGGACCTTATCTATGCAATGAAGCAGCAAAGCTTTGCTGGATCTATCTATTTGAGGAGGTCATATATTCCAAAAATGGCATATCCTTCTACTAAACTATAAAACATATTTGGAAATCACTCAACACTGATGCCATGCAACGTGCTAAGTAAAACCAAATAATCTACATTGTAATTTAGCAATAGTCTGAACTTTCTTTTTACTGCTACTTGATCAGATCAGTTCTCCCACCACCCTTCCATCTTCTTAATGGCCTACACAAGTGTTTTCAACCCCATTGCCAATATCAACTTTCTCTGTTTTTCTCTCCATCATTCAGAGAGTTTTAACTTAAACTCAAGGGCTGTGGTAGCGCAGTGGTTAGAAAGCAGTATTGCAGGCTAATTCTGCTGACTGCCAGCAGTTCGATCTGACGGCTCAAGGTTCACTCAGCCTTCCACCCTTCCGAGGTCGGTAAAATGAGGACCAAGATTATTGGAGGCAATATGCTGACATTTGTAAACTGCTTAGAAAGGGCTGTAAAACACTATGAAATGATATATAAATCTAGGTGCTATTGCTATTGCACAATAACAGAATCAGAGTTTGTGCTTTTTAGTGTTTATTTTTAACTAACTTGGGGGGGGAGTTTCAAAGAGAATAAACCATTTCCCCCTAACTTTGACCTTAATAGACATTTGCTTGTGTGATCCAAATAAGGTAAGAGGGATTCGCAACAAGCTCTTTGCTCATATAAGGGACACCTGGATAACTGTCTTCTCCAAAGGCTGTGAATGAATCTTGAGCATGGCAGGGAGGTTAGAGAAGGCTAGGGTGGTGAGAAATAAAGCTTTCCCTATCTGAGAAGCACACTGCTGAATTTCAATTTCCCTATCTTGCAAAGTTTTGAAAGATTACTGTCTTCTTATGTTTTAAGCAAGGATTTAATCATGTGAGGCAAAAACAAATTTCACACACTACAATCTCTTTTAATCAGCTTGCAAAGAACATGCCCAGCATTCAATGTCTTCTTCCAAATGTCAAAACATTAACATTTATATATTTATTGCTAAGCCTGTGCTCTTATAAAAATGACACACAACAATTTTAACGGAAGAGTTTTTCTTTTTTTTAAAATGCAATATTGTCATCTGCTATTTGGAACTAATGTTTTGTTTCAGAGATTTCCAGAGTATTGTTTGCTTGTTTAAACAGTTTGTGCATTCTTTAGCAGTACTCTGTTATTGATGGAAAATAGAATTAGCAATTTTTTAGAATGGTGTTCTCTCACTGAGCTGGTATTAGGGCAACACAAGTAGCTGAGATGTTAGCTGTGCTGCTGCAACACCATTAAAATGATAATAACTGGACTGCAAAACTCTAGTTTACCACTACAGGGTGGCAAAGATTGCCTTATACTTCTTTGCTGCCATCTATGGTCAGGTTTTTGCAACTACACCATTATGGTTGCAACCTATACCCTCTCCAAGATATAACCAGCAACAAATACATGGAGACATCAGCGAGATTATTACTGTCCTGCTCATCCTAATGTCTGGACTTCAGTTCCCAGGTAAAATTATCTGCATGCATGTTCCTGCTTTCAAAACTGTCAAAAGCTTCAGTTGGTAACAAAAATTCACAGGCAGGGCAGTCAAACCTGATATTCAGAAGCAGCACTAAAGTAACTGCCAGTATAGCCCCGTGATGGCGAACCTATGACACACGTGCCGGAAGTGGCACACAGAGCCATCTTTCCGGGCATGTGAGCCATCGCCCATTGCTCTTCTGGGTTTTAGCATGCCGGCTAGCTGGTCTTTGTGTGCGCATGCACATCAGAAACTGGAAGAGCAGGTGGCCAGTGCACATGTGTGTGCCAAAAACCTGAAGAGCACCACCAGGTGCGCATGCACATGCCAGGTGGCTGCTCTTCCGGTTTCCAGTATGCACATGCACACCGGACACCTGGTCTTCCAGTTTCTAGTGTGCATACATGCATGAAAATCAGATGGTGGATGTGCATGCACACACTGGAAACCGGAAGATCATCTTCCCGCCATGTACATGCTCACCGGGCGGCTGCTCTTCCGGTTTCCGGCACACACGAATGCTTCTGTTTCTGCACTTGGTGCTGAAAAGATTTGCCAAACCCTGGTATAGCCTATGACACTTTATTCTGGCGCTGTCATTCATTTCAAGTTGCCTTCAGATATTTTAGGACCAATTCAAGACTATTGACTGCACAGAACCTGGATTAGAGCTAAGATTTTCTTCTTAGGTCAGTCTTCTAATCACAGATAAGATGGTGCCTAACATAGACCCTATTCGGTTGTGCTGGGGCATCTTGCTACAAAGCTGACCTGCTATTTTTAGAGGCCAGATAAAGCATTCCTTTATATCTTTACGGTCTTTAATATTTTATATTAATGTGACTTGCTAGCATGGATTTTATGAGTTTTAATGTTGCTGCTTTTAGTTATACTTCATAATATTCTGCTGTTCTATAGTTGTAATTATATGCTCTTTTTTTTTCAATTGAATTTTTTTATTTACCATTTTGGAAATATTCCACCAGACCATCCCAGGCACCACTAAAAGAACTCCATTATTGTCTATATTTCTCTAATTGTAGGAAGAAAAATCTTTTTTTTTTAAATGAAAATACACTGGAAAAACATGTACATTTTTAAAAGTTGCATGCCTAAAAGCATGCTTTTATTACAAAAAGAACTTTCATCTAGGACAGGGGTGTCAAACTCACAGCCCCTGGGCCAGATGCATCACGCATTGGCCAGGCCCACCCCCAGTTTATCAAAAGGGGGGAAAGTCGCAATTCGTCATGTGATAACAACATGACACCACGAGTTTGACACCCCTGATCTAAGAAATGTAAATGTATAAACATTAGTCCCATTCTTTCTTTACCTAATTTTTAAAAATTCTTGAGGAACTTACATGAACTACTGTGTTCATTAGAAAACTTCCATTAAAATATTATGTTAGGGAATGATACAAATCAAATACTTCAATGATTTTTAAGCACTTCTAAAAATGCCAGCAGATCAGATTACCATTTTACTAACATGGAAATTAAAAAAGAGAAAAAGTTGTCAGGCAAATAATGTTTTTCCTAAAAGTTCTCAAATTCTGCAAGAGAATTTGAAGGAAAATTTCAGGAATTGTGCAGAGCATGGCATTCTTGGACTTAGGAAAAGAAGCGTTCACAGAATGTTGCATTTTAATCTATACCATAATTGTCTGTCAGCTAAATTCTAACTGAACTAAGTAATCAAAAGGGAAGGGCTGATCTCATGTTTTTGCCATTGTAGCTGTGGTGGATTGCTACTGGTTCTACCCACATCGGGTGAACTGGTAGTGGTGGCAGGAGGCTCCGCCCACCCACCCAGACACTTCTGCGCATGCACAGAAGCATTGCACATGAGCACAATTGCGCACAAGTGAACCGGTAGCAAACAAAATTGTAACCCACTACTGCATTGTAGTGTCACTGTGAGGCCTGCATTATGGCCTGCCACACTTTCTGTTATTCTACTATGCATTTTTCTGTTGTGGGAAAATGGGAGGGGGGATAGTGTGGAGTTGGAGACAT
>JANHFT010009634.1:60079-73922 GCA_032467955.1 Pseudoxenodon macrops
GTATAAGACACACCCAAATTATCAGCCCCAATTAGGGGGAGAAAAGGTGCGTCTTATACTCAGAAAAATACAGTATACCTCCAATTTATAAAGTTACTCTCCATTCCTAAAAACATATACATTCGTTACACCTTTTTTCTCAAATGCTCTTCAATTACTAAAACCCTGGAAAAATGACTCTAGAGACAGGCTTTTGACTTTGATAATTTACAGCACACTGGGCTTTCAAACATCTTATCATGAATATGTAGAGCCATAATTATGAGAGTTCAGTGGATATTCTAATTACTATTGTTTCAATCATAGGCTCTTCAGTCAGTTTGATACATTTGTTTATACATTACTTGAACCATATAAGTGAGTGACATTAGCATGTGTTGGCTCTGGCAGTAACGATCAGTGTTGTTTCCCATTTGATTTTTTTTAGGAAAGGGGGCTTTTAAAAGTGGTAACAGGTGTTTATTGTAATGCAAATTGTCAATAGATACTGTTGGTCAACACATAAATTAATTCCATTTTTACCCAGCCAGATGGTTAATTGTGGAGTAGCAGCATGAGTAAATTTAATAAGCAGCCTCGCCATAGAATGTAAGATTGTCACATGTTTCATTTCAGCTCCCCTTTTGGTTCTCCATTGCAGCTGCTAGAGTTCTCCTACAACAACAAATTTACCCAGTCTCTTCTTTGTCCAAGGAACTATCCCGAAAACCAGGTAACATCATCTTATAAGCCAGTTTCATAGGCTGAAAGATTCGACAGTTCTTTCTATTGAATAAAAGACATGCATTTTTAAAAATTGTCCTTGTAGGCTACAATCCAACCCTTCTACCATCATTCTATAGATTTATGGTGGTGGAGTTGTTAGAAAACAGGCTAATTCCGCTGACTGCCAGAAGTTTGATTCTAACCGGCTCAAGGTTGACTCAGCCTTCCATCCTTCCAAGGTTGGTAAAATGAGGGGCCAGATTGTTGGGGGCAATATGCTGACTCTGTAGACCACTTAAAGCACTTTGAAGAAGCATATAAGTGTTAATGCTATTCTCCCCACATTTAAGCAAATCATCTTCATTCACTGATGAAGCGGGGAAAGTGATCTCATGGAACGCACCTTGTAGAGTACAAAAATTATAATTTCTGGTGCGCAATAATTATGCTATCAAAAAACTCATTATGTTCCTTCTAGTCCTAGATTGGCTACAAATCCTTGCTTTTGAAAAACAAAGTGCTGAAAACCTTGAAGTCTGCAAAAAGAAAATGCACATAAAGAATGAAGAAATTGATATGAATGTCAGATTTATGTTCTTTTGCATTTAACTTCTAGAGACAACCTGTTCTGTGATATTATTTTTGTTGTCTTTTTTCAACACAACTGGCGTGTACAGGTGAATATCCAACCGACTATAAATAGCTACAAGCAGCTAGTCTTTGTATGAATAAAATATGCTTTTTTTTCATAGCAAATCCCAAAAGTGTTTGGATTACTAATGATATATACAGTGTATATCCTTTATCCATTTATTCTTAATGATTATAAAAGAAGCTGTAGTTTCTTTTAAACATACTTGCTTCAGTAAGCATAAGAAGCTAGGACACACATAAGAGAAAGTCATAAAATCAGAAGTGTGCAATTTGGTACTGACTTCATTCCAAAAAGTATTGGGTGGTAATAAGAATAAAAACTAAGATAGATTAACTTCGTTTGCATAATTAAGCTTCTGCCACTGAATGTTGCTTAGGGTACCACTTAAATCACCATACAGATAGTCTTTACAACAATTGGGATGGGATTTCTATCGGTAAGTTTAATTAAAATTTCAGTAATCGTTGTCATTATTTCAGAGTTGTATAACATTTGGAACTGCATGTATGGCTGCTAAAATGAATTAATTTTTAGAATGTAACAAGTTTTAAAGGTCTCTGGGGATAATAACCCAGATGCTAAGTTCATAGGCAAAAGTAAGTAAGCCATAGAGGTGGTCCTTATTTAAATCATTCAAACTTATGACAAAACACTATGTGTGGTATTTACAACCAGTCCAGGGGTGGGTTCTGCTTCTTTTTGCTGTTGGTTCGCTCAGGATCACGCTGTGTGTGCGCACATGCAGCGTGTGTGTGCGCACATGCAGCGTGCGTGTGCGCAGCAATCAAAAAATTAAAATCCAAGATGGTGGCGCCCACGGAGACATCGATGGAACCAGCTCTGTGACATCACCGCGGAGTTACTACTGGTTCTATAGAACCAGATAGAACCAGTAGAAACCCACCTCTGAACCAGTCTTAGCATTTATGTTGGTAGCAGTATTTCCACAGTCATGTGATTATAGTCTGGGCTCTCAGTGTCCAGCTCACAATTACAACATCAGAGTCCATTGCTCACATGACCACCATTTGCAACCTTCACTGCCATCTTCCCATAAGCAAAGCCAATCAGAAAGCTGGCAGGGGGCTCTCAGATGGTGATGACACAATGTAGTCTCTCACAATGTGGAATTCACTTTGCAGAGTGACGGTATTGCAGCCAATGAGTTTTATCTGAGGTGAGACTCTTGCTAATCGAAGACAAGGATCAAAAGTGCTGAAAGTACTATCACTAAGGAGTGCAGTCACATGACATAGCATGCTGTGGTGGCGGAGTGATTAGAATGCAGTATTGCCGGCTAATTCTGCTGAGTGCCAGCAGTTCGATTCTCCACCAGCTCAAGGTTGACTCAGCCTTCCATCCTTCTGAGGTCAGTATAATGAAGACCCAAATTATTGGGGGCAATATTCTGACTCTGTAAACTACTTGGACAGGGATGTAAAGCACAGTGAAGTGCTATATAAGTCTAAGTGCTATTGCTATTGCTTTATGACTTTATTAATAGAAATTCTAGTCCTGATTTTTAAGTAAAGACTACCTGTATGGTGATTTAAGTGGTACTATAAGTAATATTTAGTGGCAGAAGCTTAATTATTGAAGAGAGAAGAGGTATACAGGAAACGCCATGGTTGCAAGGAGGGAGAAGCATATCAATAATATATGGAGATCAGGAATTTTTGGGATTTAGAGGAAAGCATTTGCTTTTTTTCCCCAACTGTTTTAAGTCTATTAATCCTAGAATTCATACTACGGTGTTTTTAATGCTATAAATGGCAGTCATGCTGTAAATCATGCTGTTCATAATTACAAATCAAAGATTTGTAACTGCAGGAGTCATGCATGCTATTCTGAAGCTGCAGAATGTATCTTCGTATAATGCATGAAGCCAACTTGTGTAGTTTCTTTTCTTCATTGCAAAAATTACACAATTAACTCCCAGACTAGCTTAACCATAGTCTAAGGCTATTATATGTGGCCACAAAAAATGTGGATGATCATAAAGGAAAACCAGGAATCCTTTTTTTTTTCCCCTGTAACTCTTTATTGCCATGTGGCCATCCATTGTTCAATTCTTCTTTAAATTATACTTTCTGATAACCAGGCTAAGGACTTTTGTTTGACATATACTGTAATTTTGAAGAGATGAATGCCTTTCCTGATCACTCCATCACTTCAGCACAACTTTTCTTTAAATTCATTGAAAAGGATGCACAGTTTAAGCAGTCAGAAATATTTTATTTATACCTCTAATGAAGATAGATGGGAGGCTTCATAGAAGTTGAATTCGCCTGTCTTTATCCTTTAAACAAAACAGCTGCTACTGCTTGTTAAACGAACTCTACATTCAAATGAAAGTGTGTCTGGTTTTCATAGATTATAATGCAGATTGATTTCTCTATAAGAATTAGGTCCCTTTCGCTTTACTTAAATTTAATTCAGGCAGTCACTATAATATACTTGATAAATATATGGGTGGGGGGAAGCTTCCTTAATGTATTCTGCCTGGTGTGAGGATAAGTATTTGCAAGTGACTGTTACATGAATGATGAAAACTGCCATTTATATTGTGAAAGTCATCTCGGTTTTTTATTCTATTTTTATGCTAATTTCAGATGTACAAATGCAGATGTGTCTAAGTTAATATGCAAAAAAATTACATTAGGAGTTTTATATTATCTCAATGGAGGCTCCATTACAGCTACTGTATCTGAGCTGCAAAAATGCAGATAATAGCCAATAGAGGACAGCAAAAAGTTTTTGCTCTCTCTTTGCTGCCATCTAGTGGTCAAACTGAGCTTGCAGTCTATCTATTTCTCTACAGGTAGTCCTTGCTTAATGACCATGATCAGGACCCGCAATTCCACTGCTAAGCAACATGGCCTCTAAGTAAAACATCACATTACTACAATGGACTTATGATATCACTTCCCATTCAGCTATTAAGCAAGCCACCATTGGTTGTTAAGCAAGACAACACATGACTGTGGTTTGCAATTTTACCACCAGTTCCTCCATTGACTCTGCTTGTTGCCAGTTGTAAAGGGAAATAGTAATCACATGACCACAGGACACTGTGATGGCCATAAATACCTGCCTTGCAAATACCTACCTTGCAAAGTGGCATCAGAGTCACCTGTATGGCGCAAATAGGTGTGGAGCCTTCTTGGAACTGTTGAGAGGACTGTGTTGTAGATTGGAGATCAATGATGTATTCTTCAAACCCAAGAATACACTAAGGCAGAAGCTTGTCCACTCCAAAGATAAAACACTCAGACAGAAACTGAGCAATGTGGTATATGCAGTACAATGCAGCAACCCATCTGCAGATCTGTACATTGGGGAAACAAAATTATCCCTCCATCAGCACATGGCACAACATAAGAAAACAAACACATCAGGACAGATTCAGTGGTCCATCTGCATTTAAAAGACTCAGGCCATTCTTCTGAAGACAGCAAAGTCCACATTTTGGACAGAGAGGACCACTGGTTTGAAAGGGAGGTCAAAGAAGCCATCTGAACAACAGCCCTCTCTCAACAGAGGGGGTGGGATATGGCATCATCATTGGATGCATGAGGGAACACACTACACACACAGGCCAAGGACAAGACCCACAAGGGGGATGAGAAGATGACCAGCAGGCAAAAACAGACAGTGGGACGGAGTAAGCATGTCCAACTGTCTGCATCACGTGTCTCTCCCACCTGCTGCTGATGCCTCCACCATGCCTACTGCTTGGATGGCTAGTTTTGATTGTTGTGCATGCGCGTGCGCGTGCTGCACACGCAGCGCGACCCTGAGCGAACCGGCAGCAAAAATATCCACAACCCACCCCTGAACATAACCTATGGGTAACTTCTTGTATTTTTCCTGCTCAGAAGAACTAGTCTTCCACAGTGCTTAAAAGTTTTATCTTAGGAAACCTGACTTATCCCTCAATTAACTAGGCTATGTACAGTCAGATATTTGTAGCTCGTATAAGGCTGCCACTTAAGGTAAATGGTTCTTCATTTGTTTGTGTTTGAAATACTTCTTATGGGAAGAAATCAATACACAAAACATCAAGCTTACAGTATATGCAGGTACAACTTGCAAAATACCAGGCCGTTGCCCATGTAAAACAATTCAACAAACCTTAGAAAGTACAGTGGGAAGAAACTTGAAAATTGCAGACATGGGGCTGATAAACTACTTTGATTTGGGGGCTTACAAAAAGCACAGTCCTAAAAGCAAAAGACAACTGTGTTCATATAAAAAGTATTTACCTTTTATTGTAGTTACCTTTTAATCTGCTAACCTCCAGTGAAGCTCAGTTTCTGCAACTAATTAACTAATGGCTGTTTGGTTCAGCAAATCAATACTGTCAGACATAAAGCTACAGGTAAGAATGTTGTCATACAATGCCCTTTATGTATATGATTAATTGCACAAGACAGTGACATATTAGATCTTGACTTCATTACAACTTAAACAGAGCTGGACGCCGCTATTCATATTCACAATATGATAGATATACTTAATCAGTAGTACTAGTGGTCTAATTAATTTCTCATTAAACTTTATAACCTTGGGAAGTCCATTAAACACTAATGAATACATTCTTTCTTCACAGCGCATGCAAATCATATTTAAGCTTTGTATGCATTTATGTCCAACTGGGGGGGGGGAAACTTTTGAGGACTTTTGCAGACTTCTCATTTTTCTTACAAACAAAACTAAACCTCAGAGCCCTAGGAACGTTCTCCGTGAGAAAACAAATTGGCAATATGTCTTAGGCACTGCTAAATACACTCTACTGTACTTCATTTCCAAATGATATGTTTCTGAGCCAATCATTCCTCGGGTTTCCTTACAGAGTTTTGAGTTTTTGCCCTCCGTTTAAGAGCAGAGATTCTTATAGTAATAGTGAAAACATTTTAGCCAGCTTCAAAAAGCACTTAATTGAAAAAGCAGTACTTACATATACAATGTGTATTTAGGAGTAGAGAAAGGCAAATGTATTTTCCTTTAAGTTAAGCCTTTGTTTCTGGAAGAAGAAAAAAACTTGACCTGTGGATCTTCTATTTCTTTCACAAGTAGCATCAATAGTTTTCATAAATAACCTAGATATTAAGGAGCTCTCTATAGAATGTAACTTTAGATTTTGGATTTTTAGCAGAGAGCACCCAGTGCTATTGAAAGAATATTTGTAGTAGTTAAAAATTTTAAAAATTATCCTTTTCAAAAAAAATATCAGCAGCAATATATTAACAATCAGGAGCAAGCTGCCTTTCCTTCACAAAATGCCCCTTTCAACCTCTTTACGCTGAAAGAGTGCATGTAACGGATCCAGAACCTACACACACATACATATATACCCCATGGAATTTGCCTATATGTAGGCTTCTAATCCAAAAACAGATTCCTTGACAGAATTCTTATGTTGTCAGTTAGACTATTTCATTATAAATCATAATAAACTGTTCCTGAAAAGAACAGTTTCCAGTCCAAACTGTTACTAGGGAAAACTGACAGTGTCTGCAGTCTTTTGCATTTTGCATGAAAATTCACTTACTAGATGCGGATCTAAGATGGTTCCATTGACCTATTAATCTCAGCTGCTTGAGATGGATAGATGGATGGATGGATGGACGGACGCACGGACGCACGGACGCACGCACGCGCGGGCGGACGGACGGACGGACGGACGGACGGACAGACAGACAGACAAAGACCACTCCTATTTGATACCATTGCATTGATAAATAAACCATTTTATCGCTAGAGGCTGTAAGAAAAGTTATCTCGGTTAATCACATTTATACAAAATAAGGGATGTGATTTTGACATAAATCCACAAGGACCATTATCTAGGCAAAGGAGCCTGAAATATTCTTGAGTTCCTCAGGGAAAAAAAATATTTTCATGTTTAGCTGACACCTCCCTGAGTCACTGAAATATGCTGAATTACACTGATTCACTAAGGAGGAAGAAGCGCTACACAGCACCTCTTCCTCCTTACAAGATTTACAAGATTCTCTTTTTATAACAAATCTCAAAAAAAGGTGAAGTTGATTTTCTGACTAATGGGATGAGTTCAAGTATGTGCTGCATCTAATATCTAATAGGATAATATCACAACAAATGTTGAACATCAGCCACAACCTATGCAGACTTGCATCCCAATGTATGTGGTCTTGCATTAGAAGAACATGCCAGGAAAGAGCCATTTCATATTCATTCTGTCTCTGTCTGTCTGTCTGTCTGTCTGTCTGTCTCTGTCTCTGTCTGTCTGTCTGTCTGTCTGTCTGTCTGTCTGTCTGTCTGTCTGTCTGTCTGTCTCTCTCTCTCTCTCTCTCTCTCTCTCTCTCTCTCTCTCTCTCTCTCTCTCTGTATCAAGCACTATACACTTGGTGACTTTATGGGTAAATCCAGTCTGACCTGCAGTTCTTGTTTTTGTGGTAGCTTCTCATCTAAGTACAGTTCGGGTCCCATCCTGTAGCTTTTCATGATCAGAATAACAAGTCAAGAAGGTGAGGTGTATGATAGATGTTTGTGTTTTGAGATGTGTGGCAACTTTTGGGGTTACGATTGAGTATGTCAGCTTAATACAGACCTTCTGAGATGTAGCAACCAACCACATGGACATTGTTCTGGGAGGGATGTTTCTAGATTTTAAATGAAAAGAGAAAAAATCAGTTTGTTGTAATGGTTAAAACCACCAGGTCAGGAACTAGGGGCCTGTGAGTTCTAGTCCTGCTTTAGGCACAAAGCCAGTGATAGTCCTTCTCCTAGAAAAAAGAAAGGAGGCAAGGGCAAACCACTTCCAAAATCTTGCCCAGAAAACTCCAGAGACTTCTCTAGGCAGTTGCCAGGAGTCAACATTGGCTCAAAGGCTGAAAAAGAAATAACGAAAAAGCAAATCAAGAACTGGAAAAATGTGTTCAGTTGACTGTAAGGATTTTCCTCCCAAAAAACAGAAGATGCTAACAAAACATGCAGAGGCGCAAATAAGATAGTAGAGTTAATTCAGCCTTAACTCCCAGGCCCAATTTAATTCCAGAGACTAGATTTTTATCTCTCAAAGAAAGGAAGCTTCTGGAAGGGACTAGCAGCTCCCAGATTCCATTTCATGCCATTGTTCCTGGAGCACAGTGTTGGAAACAACAGTCTTTGATGTGTCTATTGTTGGAGTCATTAGTCTGAGCTGAGCATATGGGCATAAGGGATTTATGAGCACAAGTAAACATATGCAAAGGGCAACTTCTCTGCAGCACTGATGGTGTAATAAGCTTTTAATATAATAAGCCATATGGATGAAATGTAGCCAGTCTGCAGTATATTCTGGGATATCGTCTAAATACTGAATCCTTTTCTGGTCTAGAATTCAGAGGGGAGATTACCAATGCTGGCTGAGAGTTGGCAAGGCTCGCAACTCACTATTTTAGTGTAGGATTTAAAAGTTTTCCACAGCAAAAGCAAAACCATGCAAGCACATGAATACAGTCTGCAGACAGATGCTTCCAAAAGAGGCTTCATCCAAATTTAGCTCTGATTTATACAGCCTTCTTTCCAGAAGAGATATGATGTAAAGAAGTCCTTCATTGTTTTGTATTTTTCTCATTTCTGGGTTTCTTTGGGAAAATGTACAGCTCCGGTTTGCTGCAGTTTGGGCATTAATTTTCCACTTCTATGGTTATACTAGAATACGTGTTCAGGTGTATTTCCAAAACAATGTAAGTCAAGGACAGACTTTCTAAAGACACCCAGACGAGTTGGGAAAGATAGACGGACATTCCAGGGTCACTCAAAAGCTCTGCTCTTAGAAATCATCCAACACAACTAATTGTTTGCTGAACTGTTTGATCTCATCCCAAGCAATGGGTGCAAGGAGAGATTAGCAAGAAGTATGCACTGAATAAAACAGAAACAAAGAAAAATAAAAAAGCATGCAGTGTATGTAATTCATCCTTGCAACAAATTTAGTGCTGTGCAGGTCAGTGGCAGGCTTCAAATTTTTTTACTACTGGTTCTATGGGCATGGCTTGGTGGGCATGGCATGGCTTGGTGGGCGTGGCAGGGAAGGATACTGTAAAATCTCCATTCAATTCCTACTGCAGGGGAAGGATACTGCAAAATCCCCATTCCCTCCCGATCAGCTGGGACTCGGGAGGCAGAGAATAGATGGGGGCGGGGCCAGTCAGAGGCGGCATTTTACTGGTTCTTCAAACTATTCAAAATTTCCGCTACTGGTGAGGAATGGGGTGAGGTCAACAGTAGACAGTCTAAGGTTAAAACTTTTAAAATATTAATTTAATAATTTCCCCTTTCCTAGTTTCTGCGTTCCCTGATGAGACAGGGAAATGCCAGCCAGAACAAAGGATTACGGTGAGAAGAAAAACTATCCAAAGAAAAGGAACTTTTCAGGAGCCACCCCTAAGGTGGCCTTGTACTCACCGCTCAAATCTTCTTCACCTTCAGACAGGTGAGTCACCTAAGCCGCCTAGGTGCGGGCTATGACTCAGGAGCCACTTGCAGTGGAACAACACAGAGGTCTTCCCTTGAGGGATCCTTGGCGCTCTCTGAACTTGGTCGTTGTTTTTCCGCAGACGTTTCATTACCTAACTAGATAACATCATCAGGGCTTCCTCTGCAGCAGCTGCTGTTGTCACAGAGCTACTTTGCAGCCAGGATGCATAGATAGATCAGCACCTGAGCCCAGCAAGGGAGCACAATTAACTGAGGCTGACATCCAGCTTTTCTCAACCTTGCCGACGAGTGGACTTCAACTCCCAGAATTCTCCTCAGTGACTACTCTGGCTGTGGAATTCTGGCCTTGGCAGTCCACCCCTCTGGAAATGGCCAAGTTGGGAAACAACTCTAAGCTAGCGTTTCTCAATCTTGGTAACTTGAAGATGGGTGGCCTTCAACTCCCAGAATTCCTCGAGTCAGGATGCTCTCAGATGGGTGGACTTCAGCTCCCAGAATTCCCCAACTAGTATATTTTTAGATGGGCGGCCTTCAATTTCCAGAATTCCTCAAGTCAGGATGCTTTTCAGATGGGTGGACTTCAACTCCCAGAATTCTTCAAGTCAGCATCCCCCCCCCACAGATGGGGTGGACGTCAATTCCCAGAATTCCTCAAGTCAGCATCCCCCCCCCCACAGATGGGGTGGACTTCAACTCCCAGAATCCCTCAAGTCAGGATGCTTCCAGATGGGGTGGACTTCAACTCCCAGAATCCCTCAAGTCAGGATGCTTTTCAGATGGGTGGACTTCAACTCCCAGAATTCCTCAAGTCAGCATCCCCCACAGATGGTGTGGACTTCAACTCCCAGAATTCCTCAAGTCAGGATGCTTCCAGATGGGTGGACTTCAACTCCCAGAATCCCTCAAGTCAGGATGCTTTTCAGATGGTGTGGACTTCAACTCCCAGAATTCCTCAAGTCAGCATCCCCCCCCACAGATGGTGTGGACTTCAACTCCCAGAATTCCTCAAGTCAGCATCCCCCCCCCACAGATGGTGTGGACTTCAACTCCCAGAATCCCTCAAGTCAGGATGCTTCCAGATGGGTCGACTTCAACTTGCCAGAATCCCCCAGCCTGCTGACTGAAGAATTCTGGGAGTTGAAGTCCACTCATCTCCAAGCTGCCCAGGCTGAGTAACCCAGCTGCAAAGCCAGCAGGGTTGCCTTCCCACGCCCCTTCCCCCACCTCTATGGGAAAGTCCTCCCCACGGGGGGACCCCCAGCTTGGAAAGGACCCTGGAGCGAAGAGGCCACTCCCGAGGCGCGGGCATCTTCCCTCGGACAGGCCCTGCAAGCATCTGCTGGCTGGTGGGGACAGGCGACCTTGCCGGCTGCAGGCGCGGCCAATGAACGGCGGAGGTGGAGCTTGGCGGACGATCGCAGCGGAGCGGGATCTCCTGGGAAGCAGCCGAGGAGGCGGAGGAGGAGGAGGCGGAGGAGGTCCCGTTGCACCTGCCTCCCTCCCTCCCTCCCTCCCTCCCTTCTTCTGCTGCGGCTCTGCGAACGGGACGATGAGCCCGGCGTTGCCCAGCGTCCCCGGGCGAGCTGAGCGCTGGAGCCGGGCGAGCGCCGCCAAGAAAGCGGCCGCTTTGCTGGCTGCGGCTTACGGGCTGAAAATCCTCTGGCCGGTGCTTTGCAAGCGGCTGCGGCGACGGAGACGGGCGGGCGATGCTGCCAAGCCGGAGGAGGAGGAGGAGAAAGAAGAAGAAGAAGAGAAGGAAGCGTCGGGATGGTTGCAAGGCCCCTGCCCGGCTGCAAGCAGACCTTCTCCGGCAGCCAATGCGGAATTCCTCCGGCAGCTCTTGACCCTGCGCAAGATCTTCTTCCCTCGGCTGGTCAGCCCGGAGAGCGCCTGGCTTTGCCTTCACTCGGTGGCCTTGGTCTCCCGGACCTTCCTCTCCATCTACGTGGCCGGGTTGGACGGCCAGATCGTCAAGAGCATCGTGGAGAAGCGTCCGCGCAGCTTCACCTGCAAGTTGCTCAAGTGGCTGCTGGTCGCCATCCCGGCCACCTTCGTCAACAGCGCCATCCGTTACCTGGAGTGCAAGCTGGCTCTGGCTTGCCGCACCCGCTTGGTGGATCACGCCTACCTGACCTACTTCGACCACCAGACTTACTACAAGGTGACCAACATGGACGGCAGGCTGGCTAACCCCGACCAGTCGCTGACCGAGGACATCACCATGTTCTCCCAGTCGGTGGCTCACCTCTACTCCAACTTGACCAAGCCCATCCTGGATGTGGGCCTCACCTCCTACACGCTCATCCGGACGGCCCAAGCCAGGGGGGCCAGCCCCGTAGGCCCCACGCTGCTGGCCGGCTTGGTGGTCTACACCACGGCCAAGGTGCTGAGGGCCTGCTCTCCCAAATTCGGCAAGCTGGTGGCGGAGGAGGCTCACCGGAAGGGCTACCTGCGCTACCTCCACTCGCGGATCATTGCCAACGGGGAAGAGATCGCCTTCTACAGAGGCCACAAGGTAAGAGGACAGGAGAGGGATGGACGGAGAGAGAGAGAGAGAGAGAGAGAGAGAGAGAGAGAGAGAGAGAATCAAAATGACTAAATGAGAGTATAGTTCATGCCGGGTTTAAGTTTTTTTTTTATGTATAGCAGCATGTATTACTCATTTACTTTAATTTTGCAGAAGTTCTCCAGCACAGTCGCAAAGATTAGGAAGTGAATAGTAGGAATAAAAGCAGACAGCTTTTGGACGTTGATACTTAGCGAACTGTCCATGCAGTGCTAGAATTGGACTATTACACAGAATAACAGGATCATACTGAATGGTGGCTTATTCGATTCATACCTAATGGATTGTCTGGGTAAGTTAGAGAAGTTAGATATTTAATCTGAAATTACAGGTGTTTCCTTGCAATACCTACATGTTCCATTTTCTGAGAGGCCCCTATTTTCTGTGGATAGGAGAAAATGTTTCAGGAATTGGAACTGATAAAAGGCCAATAATGTACTAAAGAGCTATCTAAGTGTAAATTGGTAAATTGTGGTTACAGCATCATTTACTTTCAGTTATTTCATTGCAATTTGGCTGTTTTGTTTCAGAAAGCTCAATTAAATATTAAGTGTTTTTTTTCCTCTGGCAAGATTATGGATGCTTTGGTGTTTGTTTGTTTTTTATAACAAAAAACAATGTATCTGCTGTAACTAATCTGGGTTAAAATGTAATTAATTCCAATTTTACCATGATGGATTAACATGGCTACTTCCAATCCAGGTAGTCTTCAATATACAATGCTTCATTTAGTAACTGTTCAAACCGTTCAAAGTTACAGTAGCACTGAAAAAGTGACTTATGACTATTTTTCACACTTACGACCATTGCAGCATCTCCATGGTCATGTGATCAGAACTCAGACACATGGCAACTGACTGATATTTATGATGGTTGCAGCATTTTCACTTTCTAAATGAATTCCCAATGGGACTTCTTCCTTTCCTCTTCTCTTACCTTGTCCAAATCTGCTCTAGAAGATTTGGAATGTGGAAACACTACATTTGAGGTAATCTTTCATTGATGGTACAAATTGGCAATGACTGTGTATGGAGGTGAGGGAGCTCGTTTATCAAATGGTGGCCATTTTGCTGATGAATGCATGCAATTGAATAAAAGCCATTGTTATTTTTCCCGTCAGGATAATTCAAAGGCAACAGAGCCATTTTTAAAATAGAAAAACAGAAGCTATCATTAGGAAATGCACACTTGGATAGTGTGGAGTGGTGTCTCTGTTCTATTATTATTTAAATGATGATTTTTAAATCCATTATTTCTCATCAACTATGCAATGCTTTTAATATAGTTAATATATCTTATTGATATTGTTTCCTGATTGCTTATTTGTACCCTATGACTATCATTATGTGTTGTGCCGTATGATTCTTGACTAATGTATCTTGCCTTTTTATGTACACTGAGAGCACATGCACCAAAGACAAATTCCTTGTGTGTCCAATCACACTTGG
>JANHFT010009634.1:115745-130820 GCA_032467955.1 Pseudoxenodon macrops
AGAACCAGACCAAATCAGTAGGAACCCACCTCTAGTTCCATCTATATGCAATGTTTCGAATATGTGTATCACTAGGAAATAAAAGGTTTAATAGAAACTTTATTTGCAGAGTGTTGGAAGAAAAAATCCAGGTCCAGTTCCAAGCCGGGAATAAAATGGAGGCTGATTGGAAAGAAAGATTCTGTTTATTGGTAAACAGAACCAACACACACACACACACACACACACACACAGCATGCAGTTCTGGGACAGCTGACAAAATGGAGTTGAGAGTGGCTGGGTTTTTATACCTTCTTTGGGCTTTGTATTTGTGTATTTCTATCCTGTGCAAGAACATGTCCTTTAATATTCTAATGGTTATTGTCGGGTTTCTATAAGGGGAAGTGTAAATCCTAGGTGTTTTTCTGAGCTAATCTTGTCTTGCCTAATTGCTTATCTGCAGTTTCTGTCTGACCCAGTCTTTCAGAATGGATAACCAAATCTGCATTTCTAAAAGCTGGCCTCCTCAGTTTCTGCTTGGGGCAGGAAGACTGTTGCTGGTTTCTGCCTCCCTTAAGATGGTTTCCCATGTCTCCTTTAGGAAAAATATTCTATCGTGCCTTTTTGATATTCCCCAAAATATTTCATTCTTGAGGAGGGTGGGTAGGTGCTGACTTTCTATAAGAGAAAAAGTATGAAATAATTACAGTTGAATTAGTTTGTAATGATACAGAGGAATATACTAGTCTTTATGATCACTTTGATTCATTGTTTATCCACCCCTTAGCTTGTTATTTGTGCCATGTTTCCTATCTTCTTAAATGTTCTGCATTTCTTTTTATTTATATTCTTTCTTTCTAAAAAAAAATCCGAAAAAAGAAGAAAAAGATGCAAGGGAGGGTTACTAACTTAATCTAGGGTTATCCAACCAATATTATGCCAACATTATAACAAATAATGAAGGCAGGCTTTCTATCACTTCAGTAATGGTTGAGTGATGCTGGAAGTAGAGAAACTGCCAAAAATAGGAGTCCATGCTATAAAATATTTGGCTGTTTAAAGTTGAAATTAAATAAGATGCATTTGAAGAGATGTCTCTCTAGACAATTTAAACCTATATTTGGAAACTCCAAATGGCAAGTTAGCACCAACTTTGCTCATATTCGATTTGCAAACGTTTTACACTAGCAATTTGACATATGTTGCAGAGATTTCAACGATGGACAGCCAACTATCACTCAAACATCCCCATATTTTAATAAAAAGTTTAATAAACTTCTTGGAAATACTAGATCTTCAGCTTTCTGATAGGATTTGCACAAAACTATCATAAGCATTCATAATTAGCATATTAATGGGAAAGCTATCTAGCAGGTGCACCCTTTCTAATACTCTTCGGTCTGTTCTGTTTTGTCCTTTCTGTTGCGGAGAGAATATTTCTTATATCTGGCAAACATTGCTCAGCGTAAGCTGCTTTAAGCTGTTTTAGATTGCAAATCATTATTGTGGTTCCCAATTAACACATCTTACTTTAAAAAGGGCAGCCATAGAGTTAAACCACTTGTTTTAACTGACTTTTTTTTTCCTACAGTGCAACCATCAGAACATGGAAACGATGGTTATTTGAGAAACCATCAATTCTATAGTTGTTCCTTTTCTTCTTCGTTGCCACAGTGATCCTTCCACCATGTCACTGTAAGTCAAACCACAGTTCAATTAGTCAGGAGGGAAGTAATCTCTGTGGCAACAGAGAATAGTCCAGGGCAACAGCAGTGCTAGTCAAACAGCGACTGTTTTTCTCTCTTCACCATCTGTTCTTTCTGCTTACCCTCATAATTGTATTGTTTGGCTGCGTTAAAGACTTTGCTGGGAGAAGAAAGGAAGGTGGAAAATTATAGCTGAAATGCAAAGAACAATATCATGAATATTCTGCTTTTGTTTCCGTCATGTGCTGTTCTTGCACATTTATATAGGAATGGTCTGCAAAGGGTTGAGCTAGCAGCATAACAAAATTAACTTTAGCAACAATTAGACATTCTAAACAAGATACGTGGAAATGGACCCATTTCTGAACAACTTACATGGCATGTGGTCAGACTAGCTATTGTTTTAGGACAAAATGGAATCAAGGACCACTACCAGTGATATAAAGAGGGCATGTTCCTTGCACAGTCCCCAATAGGTAACTGGAGTGGAGCAGTTGACACACAAAGGAATGAAACACAGCCAATAACATGGAAAGCTGAAACAAGCTGGAAAATCTATTACCTGGTGTTGGAAGAAATATCCGTCTGGGTTCAGCTCCAAGTGGGGAAAAAGACACTAGAAACATGGTGGCTGCTTGGAAAAATGGCTTAATGGTGGATAGTAGGAGCACATAGTTTGAGGTCCTTGGGAAAAGGCAATCACATGTTTCAAGATGTTGAAGACCACCAAGAAGGGAGGATTGCTGGGAGTGCCTGAGTTTTATGCCCTCTGTTGGGCTCCACCTCTGAGTTTCCTGTTCCTGCATAAGAAATGCACTGATTGGTTGTCAGACTCCCAGGGGGTGGGGGTCTTAATGAACTTTGTAGGCTGTCCATCAGGCCTGGTTGAATCTTGATGTAATCTCTCCCTCCCTTGATGTAATCTCCCATGAGTTGTGTTTCTAATCCTACCTTTGTTGAATCTTGGGTGAGGGCATTTGCATATGAATAGACCTAGCCATCTTTTTATCTCTTAAGTGCAGGACATATGTTATTGAGGAAGGTGGGGGCTATTAAGAGTGAGTCTGCTTCCTGCCTGTTTCTCCATTTCTCATCCAAGGAAATATAATATTCTGCCTTTCTGTCATTTCCTAGGATATTTCATTCCTCTAGGAGGGATGGGTGGGTGCTAACTTCCTTCACTGGCAAGCAGGGGCAACACTGAGAAAAGAAATGGTGGCCATAGCAGGAAGGTTCGAAGTGTAATATTGTTTTCAGTTTTTGACATGGTATTTCTCTAGAATTGTTTACTAAACTTCATTCTACATTCATCAGAGGCAGGACAAGAAACAATGCTTTGAAACTAACCAAAGAGAGAAGCAACCTGGAATTAAACTTCCTAACAGAGAGGACAATTAACCAGTGGAACAGCTTGCCTTCAGAAATCTTGGGCACTCCTTTACTGTAGGTTTTTAAGAAGAGACTAGAGTCACTTACAGTATATGAAATAGTATAGGTTCTCCTGCTTGAGCAGGGGGCTAGACTAGAAGACCTCCAAGGTCCCTTCCTGTTCTATTCTATTCAATTTGCTAGATGTGATGGTTGCTAAACAATCTTTTGGCTTCTAAGGATATTTCACAAAGTCCTCTGCAATGTTTTGAATATAGGAAAAGTGTTTCTTTGAATTTTTTTCTAGACCTGATCTTAAGGGAACAAGAGCTATCATTAGTGTTGTGCCTTATATATAGATTTCATCACTGTCCTATTAGAGTGTAAAAATGGACTCTGTATGTGTGGGTATGAATGTCTTTGTGGATATGAATATGGATACGTATTCAGTCTTGGGTTTTCTTTTTAATGGAAATTAGTCACATATTTCTAAATCAGTAACATGAGAGACATGAGATGTGCTACTAAAATATTATGAAGTAAACTCCATCTTCAACATTAAAGTAATATCAGTTCCTGATGCTATATGATTACAGCTCCTTTGATTTCTGTGCTTCCATTAGCAAGTCAGTTGTTCTAAAGTACGTATCTTTGAATCCTTTCTCCCAATAAACTGATCTGAGAGACATAAACACACTCGTTGAGACTACTTTTTTCCCAGAAGTAATTATCTTGTTTATCAATCTAAGAATTCTTTGCCAAATAAAACTCTTCACAAAGAACATGTTTCTTAGGCAAATAAGAACACATCCTCTCATTTTTATTCTTTATTTAGACTAGCTCACTGAAAGCCTGATATTAGCTACCTGCTTCAGTCACCATCACTTCAGTCACCATCACAAGAGAAGATTGGACAGCCATTTGTCTGAAATGGTATAAGGTCTTCTAGTTGAGCAGGGGGTTGGACTAGAAGACCTCCAAGATTCCTTCCAACTCTGATGTTCTATTCCCATGATGGCGAACCTATAGTACACATGCCAGAGGTGGCACTCAGAGCCCACTCTGTTGGCACATGCGCTGTCGCCCCAGCCCGGTTCCATCACATTTCTCCAAGTGCAAGGGAAAGGGGAGGGAAAGAAAGAGAGAGGGGGGGGAGAGAGAGATAGAGGAAAGGGAAGCAAGAAAGAGAAAGAGAGGGGAAAAGAGGGAGAGAGGGAGGGGAAGAGAAAAAGAGAAGGGGAAGAGAAAGAGAGGGAGAGGGAGAGGGAGGGGAAGCAAGAAAGAGAGAGGGGAAAAGAGGGAGAGAGGGAGGGAAAGAGAGAAATGATATTACAAACGTTTTTCTTTTTTATTGTTGGTAGACGTAATATTTCAAAAGAAGGGGGGAAATGAAGGGGCATAAAAGTGCATTTATTACATTTTTCTTAGAACAATTTAGCTGAACTCTGCATTGTTTATCATTATTTTAGGTAGTAAAATAATACTACCTAACTACTAATAATAGTATTCAGGTTAAATTGTCATGTTGGCACTTTGCGATAAATAAGTTGATTTTGGGTTGCAGATTGGGCACTCAGTCTCTAAAAGGTTCTATTCTATATTCTACTATTCTACTATTTTTGCTTGCCTCCTACTACCGGTATTATAAAATCCATTTCCTCTGTGTTCTTCAGTTCTGGCCACAATATTTCTTGGACATTTCAGAAACCACCTTCATTGTGAGTTCATTGTTTCTGGCATGGTTAAGCTGTCCTGTTTTTCCAAGAAGCAATTAAACAATGAAATCAGTCATTTACACAGGAAATTGTATCTACCCAAACCACAGAAAGGTGAAAAGATCCATACCACAGTCACTATTGCAGGAATCACCTCAAGGAGGAGCAGCAACTTATATCACGTTCTCAATTTTCTCAATTTCCTAAATGATGTACATTAGCATCATTCTAAACAGAACTGGGCAACATTTCTCTTGAGAACAATGTTGCCTCAGAGATGACATGGAAATGGGCATGATGGGCTAAAGCAAGCATGGGTAGGACTGATGCCAAAAAATAGTTTGGGATATCCATTATCTCTCTGGCATCCTCTTGGGGTGTTTTTTTTCCCTTTCTCATACGCTCGTCCGTCTTCTTTCCCTTCTAAGCAACCGGTTCCAGGGAGCATACACAGAGTTCTAAACAAAGATCTGAACTACTCTCAAAAACTGAATCTGAAAAGGAAATATGAAATATGAAATGACATTGTAGAATCTCACTACCTCCCTTTCACTTCTCAAAGGAATAGGCACCTATAATGCTTATTTGAAATATTCGATATTATTTAAGCCAGCAAAAATATTATTAAATAAATAAATAGCAGTACAGCAAGGCTTTTAATATTATTTGTTTGTTTGTTTGTTTGTTTATTTATTTATTTGTTTATTTGTTTATTTGTTTATTTATAAGATGGAGCACACCCTGATTGGAAATAATAGTGGAAAATTGATTTTTTTTAATATCATGTACAGGTAATCCTAAATTTATGACCAGAATTGGAACCACAATGTCACTTGCTCAGCAAGGCAGTTGTACAGGGAGTCATGTCCAATTTCACAACCTTTTTGGTCGCGTAATCAGTAAGCAAATATGGCTTCCTCCATTGACTCTGCTTCTTGGAAGCTGGGAAGGTCACAAACAGCAGTCACATGACCCTGGGATACTGCAACTGTCATACATAAATGCCAATTGCCAAATGCCCACATTTTGATCATGTGACCCTGAAGACGCTGCAATGGTTGTAGCTGTGAGAATTAGTCACAAATCACTTTTTTTCAATGCCATTGTAACTTCATACAGTCATTAAACAAATGATTGTAAATCGGGGACTATCTGTAATTACCCCATTTCAAGATTTTAATGGAAGGAGAGTCCTTACCATCTCGTCATTCTCCCTCGTCTTCTATCCTTCCTATATTTCTCCATCACTTCTTCCCTCTCCGTATACTATGAAATATCCTCTTGGGAAAGGAAGACATGCAGTGTCTTCTGAATAGTAGACCAAGGCAGCGCCTTGTGTGAGGCACTTTGAATTTCATGAATACCACAGAAACTTGGATGCAGGAACTTCTTTTAGCCTTCCAAGTTGGTAATCAGGAAGGACAGGGAAGGTTACTGGCAGGCACCAAAGTGGAACAACAGGGAAGGAGGAGATCAATTTGACATGGTTAATTGGGCATTGGTTTCCATTATCTGATTAGGCAAAACAATCACAAACAAGAAAAACGTTTTAAAATGAAGAAGTGGTTACACTAAAAAAGCAAGTTGTTAAAAGGCAGTGGTCAGAGGGAGGGAGCCATTTTAGAAAATTGTAAAAGAAGCTCTTAACCTTTTCTTGTTGCTTCTATTTTCAAGTGGACAAAAAAAAAGTCATTATTATTCATATCACAAACAGATCAGGGCTTTTCCAAACAAATCAAATGAATATATCTTTTTTTAACTAAATATAAAGAAGGAAAGTATTGATCACGTTTTAGATGTGTGCATTTTCAATCAATAGTGCCAGCCCAATATTATTTGGATGTTAAAGCACCAACCCTTTGATTGTTTAGCTTCCGTTTGTTTTGAGGAATCATACAGGGCACCAGCATTAGAATAGTGTATCTGACATTTTTTGATCCTTGGAATTTATTTCAGAAAGTGTTGTGGAAATGAAATTTACTTTTCTGAGCTGACCTTCTGAAAATAAATACGATCAAATCAGCACACCATGAGGAGAGTGAAGTTTACATACACTTGTTGGAGAGTGTTTTTATTTTAGTTTTTTTTAAACCACCTACAACCATCCTTTTGTTATTGAGTTCATTGTTCTCCCTCAGTATTTGTATAGTGTGTATGGAATTCTATTCTCCCTCAGTATTTGTATAGTGTGTATGTAATAGTATGCAGTTGTATTTATACATGAAATGTATACATTTATGCTTTAAACTGCACCGATAATGCACTAATTCAAAGTGTAGCCATGGTAGCATTGGAAGATTTTTGCTGGTTCTTCAGTAAGAAAACAATTTTTGATAGCCAAGACTCTTTTTTTTTTAAAACACTTCACTTGCCCACCAAGCACACCAATAGTGTCTTTTATATGGTGAAGTTGAAGAGAGTATTCAATTTGTTCAGTTGAGTTGGGCAAATCTTTTGACAAGACTTCTTGGGAACGCACAGGAGCACACCTGAAGTAGCCATGTCACTCTCCAGATTCTAGCATTTGGAAATTTGTTTCTTTATCAAATTTAGAAACTACCCATTTCCCTCACAAAAGTCAAATGTCTCCGCCAGAATGGGCAACCAGATACAGCTTCCAAAAAGGTTCACAAGATACAAGATACAACCTCTTTCTTTCTTTCTTTCTTTCTTTCTTTCTTTCTCTTTCCTTTCTTCCTTTCTTTGTCTCTTTCTTTTCTTTCCTTCTCTCTCTTTTCTTTCTTTCTTTCTTTCTTTCTTTTTTTCTTTCTTTTTCTTTCTTTCTTTCTTTCTTTCTTGCCTTACTTCCTTTCTTTATTTGTCTCTTTCTTTTCTTTTCTTTTCTTTCCTTCTCTCTCTCTTTTCTTTCTTTCTTTCTTTCTTCCTTCCTTTCTTTCTAAGCCTCCATTCATCTCCAGAATCTTGCACAAAGCAATGGATTCTATATTAAATGAGAGGCCTTTAAAACTCAGGTATGACTTTTCCAAGAAGGTGATGCCTATTAGTAAAAGTAATATCAGTATGCAGAATACAAATATTGGCGCACAAAATAGATTTTTTTTAAAGGATTCTGGATGAGGAAACTGAAGGGGGAGGAGGGAAATTACCGGTGTCACTTTGCTTGTTTTATTAGCATATGCATCCCCTAAACAAAGCATTGAGTATTGATAATTGTATTAGGATTAATACTTATATAGTGTCCTGATTCTCAGAAATGGTGTATTTCAACATAAAGATGCATATTATATAAGTGATTTAGAGGAAGTTTTTCAACTTTTTTCTTCTTCAATTTTTGATCCAAAATTTATTTCTTTTCAAGAAAATTGGGAAAACCTCATCTGGTACCCAAGACAAGATTCAAAGGTCTAATTATTCCCTTAACCAAATAGCAGTAGTGATAAACACTTCTGCATATGAGTTTTCTTATGGATTCTTTCATTTGTAACCAATTTGAAAATATTATTTTATAATTTTCTGTAGGTTGGTCTTATAAATCACTTAGATTAGCCTTCTCTGATTTGGATACCCTCTGATAACAAGAAGGTTAACTCAAAAATGGATAGGCTGGCTGGAAAATTCTGGGAGATGAAATTCACATATCTGGCCAGCATCCAATTGGGAACATTTTATTTCAGTAACTTTAGCTCTCTTCTGGAATATCCCTCCAGATGTTGACTCAATAGCTCCCTGAGTCTTCACACCTATGGCCTTGACATCTGCTTAGAAAACTTTTCATTTTCCTGTCTTGCCATGCACCAAGAACCCAAATCTGTTTTCCTTTCTGCTTTAAGCCTGAAGTCACAGCAGACCAGCATAAAAGCAAAGGGGTTGTTTTTTTTAATTGAAAAGGTATTATACCAACAAGATACACATGAATCTGGTTTACGGTCTAATTTTTGAGGTCCATAACTAAGAGTTGTTGTGTAGCAAATATATAATGAAACAAGAAACACAGCATATCACAGCATTAAACAAGTGTCCTTGTAAAATACACATAAAGCATGTGCATTATTCAAATATATTTATCAAAACACTGAGATTGGCTGGAGTAGCAAGCTGAGTATGCATTCAGTGGCCAAACATAAAAAAGATGTGTTGCTAAGCAGCAATGAAATGGCCTTTTAAATGGAGAGTAGGTGGAGAAATAAGTTGGCATTTCACATAGCTCCCCAAATGCTATTTTTGCTTAAGTCAGTCGTGATTTATTGCAAATTCTCACTGTAAAATATATCAGTAATATCATCAATATCATCAACTTTTGTTCAACTTTTAATCTAAAATAAATATACACTTTTAGAGTGGAACATAAAATGCACTTCCAGTTGGAAAAACAAGCTTTTTGTTTTAAGTATACAATTATTTCAGTAAGTATAATCCTAAGAGAAGCATCACTTACATGCTTAAGAAAACAATACCTTTCTCCCATCAGACCCAAATGCATCCTGAACAATCCCTCCTATTCATAGATTAGTACGAGAAGCCTTCAAGAGCCTACAGCAGCTAATTCTACTAACAGCAAGAACTCTGAGTACTCTTCCAGGCAGTGGTGGATTGCTGCCGGTTCAATCCAGTTCGCCCGAACCAGTAGCGGGAATTTGCCCCTGCTCGCCAAACTGGCAGCGATGGCCATGCCCCCGAACCAGTCGTCCAGCTCAAACTTGGTGCTCCGGCCTCAAATTGATCTAAAAACAATCCTCTGTGCATGCGCAAAGCCTTCTGTGCATGCGCAGAGGGTTTATACCCGGAAGTGATGCAAAACGTGCACTTCTGACGGGACCCGAACCAGTAGGAAAGATAAGAGGAACCCACCCCTGCTTCCAGTTGTTTCCCTGACAAGCTGTAACCAAGAAGTATCTTCCTGTTTCTAACATAAAATAACCAAAACAATTATCTCTCTCTCTTTTTTTTCCTCTTCCTTCACCCCGTCTCTCTCCTTTTGCAGATTGAAATGCAATAAATGTATAAATATAAGACCAATGGTTCCTTTCTTTAAAAGAGGAAATTTTGAAGAAACTCGGGGTTTTATCAAATCTTAATTCAACTACAGTAGGTCTCTTAGGGCCAGGCAGCATAGCTTGAAAGGAGCCCCAGACTTAACCTGCAATTTTAAACAATGACAGGCTAAAACAATGTTGGAAGATCATCTTCAGTTCTTAATCAGCCAAACAGATTCTGTCATGTAATGCATTAAAACAAGATTTGACAAAATATTATTTTGTTTCTCTCACTTTCTCCCAGAAGCTGTGAAATGTTCAAGGGGTGGAGTGGGATGGGATTGTGATATCAAGGAAATTGTGCGAAAATAATGGTTTCATGACTAAGTTCCTGCAATGTTCCTGAGACATTATATTCTTCTGAGTTCATCAACTCTTTTTATCTAATAAAACCACTCCAGGGATCAAAGTTCAAGAGAATCAATGATGCATTTGAGTATCCTAGCGTGCAATAAGCCACTCCTGAGTGCTACTGTTTATTGGGATGTAGAAGGTCATCCTGTGAATTGTTCAAGGCCGAAGCATCAGGAGATGCAATCCATGTGATTGCACACCTTATAACTTTTAAGAACTGCACACACTATTTTTATGGTATGACAAGTTTTTTCAAAAGAAGAGAAACCCAGTTTTAATTGTTCTATTCAGCATTACTCGTGAATAATATAGGCAATAAAAAAAATTCCAGAGGTCTCTGGCCTCTAGATTTTAGTCTGAACTTTTAGACATTGAAAAAAGAAATATAATTTTACTTGAGATATGTATATCAAGGCAGAAGTTGTTGTCTGGACTGATTAGTTGCTGGAGCTTTACTTAACTTCTACTGAGCCTTGAAGATAGATTTGCATGAACACATATATTTATCCTTTCAGGAAAAGTATTCTGTTTTTTCCATTATTTCTTCTTCCCAAGTGCCTACATCACAGTTCCTTTAACTATCCTTTGGGAATCTCCTCCAGCTTCTGAATGGAGACATTCATCCAATCCAATGCATGCTTCAAAAAGGCCAAAGATACATAACTACTTAAAGTTAACTGTCTATAAAATAAGATACTTCGTTTATTGACCCACATCTGCAATATTTGAAGCTATTTGCACCTCCATAAGGTTAGGATAACTATAATTAAGCAGGAGAGTCTAAACAACCATACAATACTAAAACATCCTCCATCTATTAATTAGCAGCAAATCACTGAACCCTGGATTAACAATTAAACAAAATGATCACATGCTTGAGGAACCAAGAGTAGAGAGACACCACAGAGGTTCTTCTCCTAGCTATCTTCTTTCACTGCCACACTCAATTTTAGTCTATTTTTTTTGCCATTGTCCTTATCTGCCATGTACAACTTTAATAGTTGTTTAAAAAAGGAATTTTCTATGGCATGATGAGTAACTAAAGTTAAATTTTGATTTGAAGGTGTTGTCAAATATTACAGATATTACAATGTGAGAATTTTGCTTCGGTCAGGGGGCACCATGGCTTGTCTATTCTTAGGACATCAGCTGGCTTTAATCTGGCCCCAAGTTAATAGCATTACATCTTAAAACAGAAAAATACAGAATACACTTGGGAGCTGGAGGTGCCAAGAAGGAGCCTTCCTCATCAAGCAATTATCATAAAATCCTCTTGCTTACTTCCATTGGTGAAAGCAAACATTTTGAGGGAAATTTTATGGTCCTCCAGCTCATATCTTGGAGCATCCCCAGTTCACATCACTGAACTTCAGGAGGAAAATAACCGATTTTTACTTTTAGTGGGCTTGGGAGAGTGGAGGCACAGATATTTTAGCAAAAGTAAGATGGGAATAAGTTTGATGCAGTGGTGAAGACAACAGACTAGAAACTGAGAGACTATGAGTTCTAATTCTGCCTTAGGCACAAAATCAGCCAGGTGATTTTGGGCCAGTCATTCTCTCTCAATACTAGGAAGGAGACAGGGGGGGAAAATTGTCCAGAAAAGTGCAAGGACTAATCCAGGCATCAACACTATCTCTGAGGCACATATACAACAATAAAGAATGGATAAAATATGTTAATTCTCAGTGAGGAAACCATATTTATCTCTGCCTGAAATGTCTAACCTACAAAAAATTGATTTCTTACTAGACATTCATCCCATGACATTGCCATATCACCAGACTTATATCCAGGATATCTGAGACAGCATAATCCTAACAACCTATTTAAAGTACAGACTATGAATTGGGAAAAGCATGATGAATATAGGTCAGGATATTGAGCACTGCAATTGGAAAGCGCAATGGTTAAAAAAATGAACTTTTAAAGTAGCCAAAGTTTTATTCCTTACGAATTGGAATGCATCTGTTAAGGATTAGATCAGACTATCAATATTTTAATCTGGGCAAATAAATCATGTCTCTATTTTTAAGACATATTGATTTTAACCTTAACAGATACTAAACCAGAGTTTATTAAATTTATGAAATGGGTGAGATGGATAAAAAGATTATCACCCAGGGAATAAGAACAGGCATCCGGATACGTGTAATTGAGGGAATGGTTCCCATTTTGAATATTTTATAGTTTTTAGGTCATGCTCTGCTAGAGCAGTTATTCTAGGATCAATATGCAGTGATCCAGTTCCACAAATACTGGGGCGGACTCTTACCAGTGAGATAAACCCCAGCAGAAAAGGTGAAGTGTTAAACTTTCCTCATTAATTAATTGTGTTTCACACAATCTTGTCAGTTACTTTTGAAAGGTCAGGTTGATTTCCTGCCTGGCTGATTCACAGAAAGCGGCATGTGTAAATATCTAATTTAATACACCGAACAAACAGATTAAGCATCTTGTCTGTGATGGTTTTTGGCCACGGTTTAGTGGCTGCTGCAGAGAAAACTCCAAGAAAATGGTTTTTTTTAAGAATTAGAAGAGGTTTTTTTTAACCATTTTTTGTTGGATGTTGTTTCTAGTCATTCCAAAATGTTTTCGGTTGTTGTTTGTTTGCTGTTTTTTAAAAAGAGAAAAGTCACAAGTTCTCTGCATCTAAAAGTCACATAGAAGGTTACCCATTTCAGATATTCCTAAATCAACAACAAGATATGTAGTCACTATACTTACATCACTCCAATCTTATAGTCTCCAGCTTCTTTCTCCAGATTTATTAGAAATCCATGGCCTAAACCAGTCTTCTACAAAGTAGAGCCTCAAAATGTGTTAGATTACAACTTTTAGGATTTTCAGTGGGTGTGGTCATGTTGTAGACGGATGTCAAGGCCTTTGGTTGTCTATTTCATTGTTTGTCAACCATGGCCATATTAAAATGCGTTGACTTCAACTTCAAGTTGAAGTTCACACATGTTAAAATGGCCAAGGTTGTGAAACGCCATTCTACTCTATAGACCTTGGCATGGAAGCAGATTCATGTTTCCATCATTCATTTAATAAGGAGAAAGATACAAAATGAACATAACTGAGCAACATTACTAAATTTCAGGTCTATATTATATCCTTTTTTCTTTTAATGGCTTACATTGGGGTAGAGTTGGAGCGACTAAAGAGAGCTGAACTTTTAATGGCTGCATGCCCTTCCTGAGGATGCCTGTGAGGAGTTCGCAGAAATTTTCTCTTTGTGCCCAGAGAGAGAAATATCTGCAGTACCTAGGACTGAGAGCTCCACATTTAGGCCATCATGTCACTCAAGTGTATTATACACATAAATTTAATAAATAAATATATTTTTTCTAAAACCATGAATCTGTTAGAAATAGCACTTTTCTCATGCCAAAGCACAACAGTTTCTCTTATTCAGGGCCATCGTATCCCACAATATTAACCAGTTCTGCTTGAGGAACTGAGGGCCTTAGGGATAGAATGCCACTGAGGTAATCTAGCTAAGTGCAATTAATTAGACCACCATATCTAAAACAGCACAACTACTCATGTCAGGTCACTAGATATGATATCACCTTCTATCAAAAATGTTTTTGATAGTACTATTTTGATTTGAACATGTCTTTTGCATGCAAGAGCTCCAACTGCATTCATGGCAGTTATAAAAAGATATCTGTAGGGAAGAAATTACTTTGCATGTTGGTATAGAGAAAAGCAATATCATTGGATTGCCATTTGCAGAACAAGGATTCTACAGGGGTTTACTCTTACTGTACTTCTTGACATGAGTACATGAAAACTTTTATATTATCTGGAAATTATTATCTTATTTAACCTATTTAACCAAGATGTTGTAAAAAAAGAGATAGAGAATTGACCTTTTCTTAAGATACTGGAGATAAGGTAGAATATAAATGAAATACAAGCAAAAAAAAAAGTACAATTTTTTTTGAGAAGTTCAGTCCGAACAATGTTTATGTGGAGAAAACAGAAAGTGGGACTACATCTAATCAAGCAGCATACTTATTAACACTTTCATAAGAGTACGTCTATAAAATTCAGACATGCGTGTGTGTGTACGCACTCATGTACACAATACATTTATCTGCCATAAACTAGAATATAATTGTGATATATACAGACATTCAGAGCTTCTATGCTCTTTTAGAAGTGTAGGAACGAAAATGGGAGATGTCAGTGAAGTGGCTCTTTCTAATGGCAAAGGTGTGTTGAAATGTCAAGACAATGAAATTACCAGTTAAAAGACCATCCTACTTGAAATCATCCCTTCTTAAGCATAAAGCATGTCTCCCAAGCTTTCAGAATAGCTTTTCCTATGTGCAAAAGAAAATAAATCAGCGTGTGAATTCTGAATTGTGCCTATGTTCTTATGTTCCTAGCTATGGGTAGGGAGCTGAGCAGAAAAATAGATGAACATAATGATGTGCCTCAGGCTACCGGTAATCATGAAGAACTTTGAGGATAACTCATCGCCAAAGCCTTTCATTTCTCTGTCCATTGTAATCCTTGTGCACAAGGAAAGTGGACTAAGGGAAAGCAATAACCACTTGTACTTACAGGTGAAAATCAAACTCAGATTACACAAGGGCTTCAAGCCATGTTTCAATGGAATTTGTGATTTTAAGAAAGAAGTTTAGTCGTGTCAGTTAACAACTTGAAGAATTTCTAGTAATGGTCTTCTTAAATAGCAGTTTTTCAATTATTTATCTCAAATAGTTTTTATTGATGTCATTTCATTGTCACAGCATTCCTCCACTGAAATACATCGTTTTCTGCACTTAGCTATTTCCCACATTAAATATCTCTTTGAGCATCTCTAGTACTATTAGTTAAATATGTAGATGCTGGTGATATAAGTTAGAATATAGAAGAAGAAGAAGAAGAAGAAGAAGAAGAAGAAGAAGAAGAAGAAGAAGAAGAAGAAGAAGAAGAAGAAGA